>JAHRHZ010000098.1:38036737-38080439 GCA_024137785.1 Ginglymostoma cirratum
AGGATATTTGAGAGTTTAGGGGCTTAGCAACTGAAAGCTCAGCAATTAATGGTGAAGAGAGTAAAATCAGGGATGCTCAAAAAGCCCGAGTTGAGCTGCACAAGAAATCTTGGGAAGGTTGAAGGTGGTTACAGAGATATGAAAATCAAGGTTACGAAGCAGTTTAAAAGCAAGGATGAGAATTTTAAAATCAAGTACTTGCAAGATGCTAATTAAGTCTAAACTGACTGGGCAGTGAGTTCCACAGATTTACAACCCTCAGAAGTAGTTTCTCCTCATCTCAATTTGAACCTGCCTATTCTCTTCTATATCTATAACCTCTTGTTCTAGGCTGTCCCACAATGGAGAACGTCTGTTCAACAGCCATCTTATCAGTCCCCTTGAGGTATGTAAAATGCTAAATCAGATCAGTGTCCCCATTCTTCTGAACTTCAGCGAGTACAAGCCCAAACTATTCAACTGCTCCTCATACAACAGCCGTTTCATTCCTCGAATCAACCTGGTGAACCTCCTCTGAACTGTCTCCAATAGCACCACATCCTCTCTCAAGTAAGGAGACCAAAACTTGACACTATAGTCCAGGTGTGGTCTCACCAACATCTTATATAATTGTAGCAACATTTCTTTACCTTTATAATCTAGTCCCTTAGCACTAAATGCCAGGATTCCATTTGCCTTTCTTGTTATATGCTGCACCTGCATACCCACTTTCTGCAATTCATGCACAAGGACACCCAGATCCCTCTGACGCATTTTGAATCAACTTCCCATTTAAATAATAAATTTACCATTTTACTTTTCCAGTCAAAAGGAATAACCTCACACTCATCCACATTAAATTCCATCTGCCAGATCCTGGCCTATTCTCCTAGCCTACCAATATTCACCTGTAAACTCTATCTCCTCATCACAGCGATAGTAGGAACTGCAGATGCTGGAGAATCTGAGATAACAAGGTGTAGAGCTGGATGAACACAGCAGGTTTCTGAAGAAGGGTCCAGGCCCGAAACGTCAGCCTTCCTTCTCCTCATCACAGCCTGCTTTCCCACCTAATTCAGTATAATCTGCAAATTTTGTTGTGTTACACTCTGTGTGGAAGAAAAATTTTACATCGCAAGGGTAGCTGGGAATTTAGGCCAAGACAGAAATTACATCGCATGGGGTAGATGGGAATTTAGGCCAAGACAGAAAAGGCAGCCTTGGGAGAAACTGATGGCATAGAGAAAGAATTTTAATTAGTTAGCATGCGGGATTTTAATGAGCTTAGCAGAAGTCAGGAGGTAGTTACTCAGACTGTGTTATCACTATGTGCATGTTATCTTAGCTAGAGTTGGAGAAGGTTGTTTTGATATATTGTCGCTATACCAAAGTTTTAGGCTGAATTAGAGATGTCCCTTGTATCCCTGTGGAGCCTAGTTACTGATAAGCTAGAGCTTCAATCAAACTGTATATCACTCCCAATGCTAGCTGCATGCCGAAGGTCATTTGAAGAAGTAATTATTAAGGTATCTGTAAGACAGCATTCCTGTTACCTCGAGCAGCGTCTGTTTTCTTTAAACTTACAATGAATGAATCGACAAACACAAGATGTCACGGGAACACCCTGCTCTGAAGTTAATGGTATAAAGGAGATTGTTATACTCTCTTTTAGCAGAGTCAGGTGCCGGTGGAGATCGACACTCACTCTCCTTGGTACCAAGTAAGAAAATAAACTGCATCGAACAGGAGCTGGAGTCAAGTCTCATTATTAGTTAAGTAGAAATAAAAATTTCTACAACACTCTGTCCCTGTTTGTAAATAGTTGAGGCCCAAGTAATGAACCCTGTGGCACCCCACTAGTTTCAGTTCACAATCCAGAGAAGGACACAGTTAGCCCGACCCTCTGATTTCTGTCAGTCAGCTATCCTCTTAACAGGCCAATAATCTACCCCTCACCCCCTGGAATTTAACCTTTTGGATCAGTCTTTTATGCAGCACCTTGTCAAATGCCTTCTGGAAGTAACAGATCCAGATACAGCAGAAACTTCAAGTGTAATCTCAAATCCATATCAAGTTTCCTATCAGTAATTTGCTTGATTCATCAATCAGACCCTAGCCACCTTCAGTATTTATAATCTGAAGTCTCCGTCTCAGTGCATTGATATCCAACTGGCTTGACTATAGACAATGTTGCAACTAGTGGATCTCAATTTTGGAACATGGTGGGGAAAGAATCAACCATCACAATTCAACCACAATCAATCTCCAACGGTCCTGCTGAAAGTCTTAGTTTGTTGACAGGATCAGTTCCAAGAGATATACTCCTACAAACAATCTGACACTCGCTGTGAACACCAAGGAACCAACAGCCACTTGGGAACAGACAACTGTAGTTTGGGAACTTAAACTGAAAAAGCAAAAAGAACAAGAGGGGCAAGATGTTTGTCAGACAAAATGAGTATTAGCATCATAAGAAGCGGCCAGATATAAGACCAGTATAGTAAATAAGACACTTGAGTATTACTGTGTCAAGAACAGTTTCAACAACAGAGATTTTTTCATTCCCGAAGCTGCCTCAGCAGTGGAGATGGCTTATTTTGAAGTTACATGAGACAGATAAGCTAAGAGTTTGGACATATCAAGTACTGTACTAAAAGCAGAAAAAAAAAAGTGGCGGTAGCAGCCACCAGATAAAACTGAGCAAAACAAGATTTCACTAACCCACTGAACAGATAGAGCAGATAAACATCAGTTCTGAAAAAGGGTCACCAAACCCGAAACATTAACTCTGTTTTGTCCTTCACAGATGCTGCCAGACCTGCTGAGCTTTTCCAGCAACTTTATTTTTGTTCCAGATAAACATGTGTTGGTTTACTGTAATTACTGAGGGAATATGACGTGAGTGAAGTTGGTAAATGTAGCACAGAATCATCAACAACATAATAGCTAAGAGCAGATGATGAATTAATCAGTTTGCTGATATGAAGGAGGCACAAAATGGCAGAGGACTGAAGCAAGTCATTTGCTGTGCCACAGTATATAGTACTTGGAATTAAAATGAGATACACAAGTTTTAATTACAACAGCACAGTAATTATATAAGCTCTTTAGAAACATGCTGAATCCCGAGGACTCTATGTGCCAGTGCAGAATTCAAGAAGCTCACAGCACTGATACCATTAATGCAGTCATTATGCTAAAGCCTATACTGATTTCACAAGTTACCTCAGAACATCCAAAATAAGGAGTGATTTGGCAATTAAATGCAGCTTCCATAACTAGAAGGTGGAAACAGTGAAGGAGGAGAAAGACAAATTCAGAATATTCTCCTAGCTGGGAGAGATCTTTAAGGTTCAAAAACACATACAGGACAAGAGTCAGAAATGGAGTTAAAAGTTTAAAATGCTCTGAATTCAGGGTAAAGTTGCTAATCATTTACTTTTGCAAAGCCTCATTGCTAGATAATTATCATCAGCACATGCAACACCAAGAGGGGAAATTAAACATTAATGGCAAGCAATTCAAATTTTACTTGATATTAAGGAAAAGATGACAAATATGGAAGATGGCATTAATGAGGTGGCGAAATGAAAGGATAAAATCCTCACCATGTATCAAATTCAGATGTTTCAAAGGAATACAGCAAGTAAATACAAAATTACAAAAGCGTAATGACCACTAGCCACACATTTGATTCAAATCAAACATCTTTTGTCAGTTTAAAATCAGTATACTGCAACTTCATACAATTTTTCACTACAAATACCTAAACAGAAGGCAAAGAACTGCAGATGCTGGAATTCTGAAACAAACACAGACATTGTTAGTGAAGCAACTCGGGAGCGCAGCATCGCAGAGAAAGTAAAACCACCGTCTTCAGAAGAGTCACTGGACCCGAAACGTTGACTCTGCTTTCTCTCCACAGGTCTATCCCGGATCTACTAAATTTCTCCAACAATTTTTGCTTTGTTTACTACAAAAATCTATTTAGCTAGAGGCAAATATAACGTACACTAATAGAATGCTATGGTAAGTAGGGAGTCATTAGAACGCAAAGCCAATAGGACCATAACATCCCCAATACTCATTGTTTACTTGGCCATTACCAAATGCCCAGTTCGGCGTCGGGCGACCAGCATTCGATCTTCTTTCTATCGTCCAGCCTCCCCAAACACTAACACCTCGCCTGTTTCAGGCTGCTCTAGCCGAGGATAGGCGCAATTTTAACTCCAGGCAAACAAAGGACTAATCAATATTTTCAAACGACAGAGAAGAATTGAAGACGGTTACGGGGCAGCTCCAGGGGCCAACCTCTTCGTCCCACCCAGCCAGTCTCAGAACGTCAACCCGAGGCTTAACCCCCGGCTTTAGGCCGTGACACTTCCAAAGGAAGGGAAATGCTAACATATAATGATTGAAAACACCACCGTTCTCTAACTCCACACCTCCTGCCGATTATAAAGCTTCCCCGCACCCCCACAACCGCCATTTACCCTTCGGGAAGTAAGCCGCAGCCGGGCGCCATACGTGGCTCTTCCAGTCCGACACCGATTTCCTTCCGCCAGTATCTTCCCTTAGCAACACATTAAAAACTTCAGGCCCAGTATTTAAATCAACATTACACCATTTAACGACATTAGTAATACCTGGCATCGTTTGTAATTCATGCAGCGTTTTTTAAAAAATTGTAATTTTATTAAAAATGTTATTTTGCTCTCATTGTTGGAGAAACAAAGTACCCGGCTCACTGACGGGAACGGACCTTCCGGTGGAGGCGATGCTGTGGATTGACAGGCTTCAGGAGTCGAGGGCGGTGCCGACGTTAGGGGGCGTGACCGTCGTTGGAGAGGCGGGGCCAGTGCTGGAGGGTGGGGTCGATTATGGGCAGGGCCAAATGTATAGGGCGGAGCCGGAGTTATAGGGCGGCGCTAGAATTATAGGGCGGGGCTAGTATGAGAGGAGGCCAGGGATTTGGACTGGTTCAGAATTAGTGGGTTAGTTTGGAATAGAGGATTGGGCTATGATTATGGGGCGAGGCTAGGAATAAAGTGCGGAGCCAATATTAAAGTTTGTTAACTCTGCTTTCTCTCCGCAGATATTGCCAGGTCTGCTGAATCTCTCCACTAATTTCTGTTTTTGTTTCAGATTTCCAGCATCAGCAGCTCTAGGTTTTGTTTTGGGGGCCAGTTTTCCTTAACTCAAAGACTCCTAGTGCTAGTCTGTCTCATTGACCATCCATCTTTCTGTACCTCAAGTAACAGAATATTGTGTACCTAAAGTGTACACCGCACCATCCCATTTGACCTTCAAGTTGCAAAAGAGCTCTCTTGATACTTTCCAGCTGTATAACAGTGTCCAACTTCCATTTCCAGTTTATAAAAAGGAAACAAAAAAGCCTCAATGCTTTTTTCTATGTCCTTTACATGTCATTACATGATTGCTTTAAGCACAGCCAACCCACTTCATTTAGTTATGGTTCATATTATGAGCTTTTTTCTCTCTGGCATACTATCATCCATGCCTTTGTCTGCCAAACTGTCTTTCTATGTGTCTGCTTACTCCTTTACCACCCCTGCCTCCTAACCCCTGTCTTCAATACAATATCCCTCCTTTTCTATCAACTGTCAGTTCTAGAGAAGAGTTACTGGACTCGAAACATTAACTCTGCTTTCTCTCCACAGATGCTGCCAGGTCTGCTGAGTTTCTCCACTAATTTCAGGTCTTGTTTCAGATCTTCAGCATCTTTGTTTTATTATATCAGAAATATGTGGTCCTTTACACTTAATCTGTGATCAGTGTTATGCAAGATCAAGCTATTTTGGAAGAAAATAGATTGAGTGCTTGACCCATTAATCATTCCATTTTGAATTTCATTTCTGCAATGATAGACATTTTAAAACATTGGAATCAAAATTATAAATAAAAATCTGAAAGAACTGCAGATGCTGTAAATCAGAAACACAAATAGAGATTGCTGGAAAAGCTCAGCATGTTGGAGAACATCTGTGGAGAGAAATCAAAGTTAACATTTCGGGTTCAGTGACACTTCCTCAGAATAAGTTGCTGTCAGATGCTGCCAGACCTGCTGAGCTTTTCCAGCAATCTCTGTTTTTGTTTTAAAATGCCTCTTCTTTACCCAATTAACATGTCTCAGTGCCATTTTTTCCCTCATTTGGTTCTTGAGTCTGTTAAACTAGGCTTTCACTGCTGGAAAAGACCTCATGCACAGTATGAGTAAGGTAAGGATATTTATTTGAATTTCGTTTCCATATAAAAGCTCACTCTGTTCTGAATCCTGCAATGCTAATTCACAAGAAAGTATTGAATGTCACTCAAAAGTATCAACTTCACTAGCCTTTTTATAATTCATCCAGCAGAGGGCAATGATGCATCCCTCAGAACCGACAGAAGATCCCATAACATTAACCAATAAAATACTCGGAGAGGGGATGAGAACATAAAAAAAAAAGCAATTGGCCATTCAGCATTGAGTCTGTTCCACCAGTCAATAAGATGAAGACTGATCTGTCTTGCTCAACTTCACTTCCCTGCTTGATCTGTAAATTGCCTTGTTCTGTCAGTGTTCAAAGTCTGCCAAGGCATTTGACTTGGGAATAAAATGTTGATGAGTAGCCTGCAGCCATAGAATACTAGCTCAGCACGAGTCTGCACATTCAAGAAAGGACAGGAAAGCAGGTTGCTAAAAAAGAAAAGAATTGTGTTTGTATTTGGGATATTTCACAACATTAGGAAGTCCCAAAGCACTTTACAGCTAATAACGATATTTCCTTTCAATAAATAGTTATAATTGTAACGTAAGAAATGCTGTGATCAATTTACACACAGCAAGATGCTTCAAATTGTAATTTGATAATGCCTTTGTGATATTGGCTGAGGTATAAATACATTAAGAGCAAAAGAGCAACATGGGAGAGAATAGGGTTGCTTAAGGATCAACAAAGTCAATTAAGTGTGGAACCACAGGAAATGGGTAAGATGCAAGTCAGTATTTACCATGGAGAAAGACATGGAAGCTAGGGAACTCAGGGAAATAGATAGTGATGTTCTGAAAACAGTTCACATTACAATAGAGGAGGTGTTAGAGGTCTTAAAAAACATAAAGGTGGATAAAGTTCCAGGACCTAATCAAGTACATCCCAGGACATTGTGGGAAACTGGGAAAAAAAATTGCAGGACCCCTAGCAGAGATACTTGTATCATCAAGAGCCATGGGTGAGATTCCAGACGACTGGAAGGTGGCTAATGTTGTGCCTTTATTTACAAAAGGCTACAAGGAGAAGCTTGGGAACTATAGACCGGTGAGTCTGATATCAGTGGTGAGTAAGTTGTTGGAGGAGATTCTGAGAGATAGAATTTATGTACAATTGGAGAGGCGAGGACTGATTAGGGATAGTCAACGTGGCTTTGTGTTTGAGAAACCGTGTCTCACAAACTTGATTGAGGTTTTTGAGGATGCGACCAAAGAGATAGATGAGGGCTGAGTGGTAGATGTTGTCTACTTGGACTTTCGTAAAGCCTTTGACAAGGTTCCGCATGGTAGATTGGTTGGTAAAGTTAGATTACATGGGATTCAGGGAGAACTTGCCAATTGGGTACAAAATTGGCATTGTGGTAGGACTTAGAGGGTGGTGGTGGATGGTTGTTTTTTGGACTGGAGCCTGTCACCAGCAGTGTTACACGAGGATTGGTACTGGGCCCAGTTTGTTTGTCATTTATATAAATAATTTGGATGAGGATTTAAGAGGCATGGTCAGTAGTTTGCAGATGACACTAAAATTGGTGGTATAGTCAACAATGAGGTAGGTTATCTAAGATTACAATGGGATCTTAATCATTTGGGCCAGTGGGCTGAGGAGTGGCAGATGAAGTTTAATTTGGATAAATGAAAAGTACTGTATTTTGGTGAAGTGAACAAGAGCAAGACTTTTACAGTTTATGGTAAGGTCTTGGGTAGTGTTGTCGAACAGAGAGACCCAAGTAGACAGTGTGGTTGGGAAGGCATTTAGCACGCCTGTCTTCATTGCTCAGACCATTGAGTATGGGAGTTGGGACGTCATGTTGAGGTTGTATAGGATGTTGACAAGGCCACTTTGGGACTATTGTGTGTATTTACGTTCACCCTGTTATAAGAAGGATATTATTAAATTGGAGGGGGTTCAGAAAAAATTTACTTGGATGTTGCTGGGACTGGAGGGCTTGAGTTATAAGGAAAGGCTGGATAGGCTGGGACTTTTTCACTGGAGCATAAGAGTTTGAAGGGTAATCTTATGGAGATTTATAAAATCATGATGGGCATAGATAAGGTGAATAGCAAAGGATTTTTCCTGAGGCTAGGGGAGTTCAAAACTTTTAAGGTGAGAGGAGAAAGATTTAATAGAGACCTGAGGGCAACATTTTCACACAGAGGGTGGTTTGTATGTGGAATGCACTGCCAGAGGAAGTGGTAGATGCAGGTCCGGTTACAATGTTTAAAAGACATTTGGACAGGTACATGAATAGGAGAGGATATGAGCCAAAAGCAGGCAAATGGGACTAGTTTGGTTTGGGAAACTTGGTCAACATTGACAAGTTGGACCAAAAGGTCTATTTCCCTGACTCCATATATATAGGTCAGGACACCAGGAAGGACTTCCTTGCTCTCCTTCAAAATAGTATTGCGGAATCTTTTACATTTACTTGAAGGACAGATAAATACCTCAGCTAATAGACACCACCTCCGGTAGTACAGCATTCCTTGATCAACACTGCACTGTGTGTCATGCTGGATTATATACTCAGATTTTTGAAGTGGAACTAGAATCAGAGATTTTCTGACCCAATAGAATAGTTTTGGGACAGATATTTTTTGTTGTTGCGATTGAGCACATTGTACCTGAGGGAAACACATAAAAGAAAATTGGATGAGGTACATCTTACAACAACTATAACTGTGTGTAACTTATATAGTGTTATTAACACACTAAAACATCCCAAAACAACACAGTGTGGAGGTGGAGGAACACAGCGGGTCAGGCAGCATCAGAGGAGCAGGAAAGTCGACGTTTCGGGTCAGGACCCTTCCTCAGAAATGGGGAGGTAGAAGTGAGCTGGGAAAATAAATAGAGGGAGGAGGGGCAGGGCTGGGGCAAGGTAGGTGGTATAGTGATAGGTGAATGCAGGTAGGGAGTGGTACGGATTGGTCAGTAGGAAGAAACGGGCAGATAGGTGGGGAAGAAGATGGACAGGTTGGGTCAGGTCAAGGAGGCAGGGATGAAAGGGCGGTTTGGACGTAGTATGAGGCTGGGGGTGGGGAGATTTTAAAACTGGTGAATTCTATATTCAAGCCGTCGGGCTGCAAGCTCCCAATGTGGAATATGAGCTGTTGCTGCTCCTCCAGTTTGCTTGTGGTGTCATTGTGGCCCTGGAGAAGGCCCACAATGGACATGTCATCAAGGGAGTGGGAGGGAGAGTTAAAATGCTTGGCAATTGGAAGGTGTTGTTGATTATCATGTACGGAGCACAGATGCTCCACAAAATGGTCCCTGAGTCTACGCTTCATCTCACTGATGTAGAAGAGGCCGCATGAGAGCAATGGATACATTAGACCAGGTTGGAGGATGTACAGGTGAATCCGTGTCAGATTTGGAAAATTTGCTTTGGGCCTTGGATGGATGTGAGGGGGGGAGGTGTAGGAGCAGGTGTAGCACTTCCTGCGCTTGCAGGGCAAGGTGTCGGGCATGTTGGAGTTACTGGGGATTGTGGAGTGGAAGCGGGATTCGTGGAGTGAGTGGAACCTACTATAGGAAAATAGGAGTGGGGAGGGAAATATCTTTTTGTTCGTTGGGTCAGATTGTAGGTATCCCAAGATACTTTCCAGGAATAGTACCAATGAAAGGGATATTGGGACAGCTGAAAAGCAATAGTCAAGCACTACCTCAAGGAGAAGTGGAGACTCAGAAAGATTTAGGCAAGAAATTCCAGAACATAGGACCCAGACATCTGAAAACAGTGCTATCAATGGTGCAATGATAGAAATTGGAAAGCATAAATGACTATAATTGGTGAAGCGTAACAATTTCAGGGACTATGGAACTGGAGGAGAGTGTAGAGATTGGAGGATCGAGGCCATGGAGAGATTCAAAAAATAAGGATGAGGATCTTAAAATCAAGACTTTCCCAGACCTTATGCCAGTGAAAGTCAGCAGGCACAGGATTTTTTTCTAAATTATTCACAGGGTGTTGGTATTGCTGCAATGCCAACATTTATTGTCCATCTCCAACTGATTCTGGATTACCAAGAGAATGAAAGATGAATAGGGACACACAGAAATATAGAGTTGCGATTAAAATCATTTGCCCTTGGGAAGGTGGTAAATGAGATTTAATATGAGTTTGGAGATGAGCAACATGAAGAGAAACAGAAAATGCTGGTGAAACACAATAGATCTGGCAGCATCTGTGGATGTTAAAAAGTTAACATTTTCTGATGATACTATGGCTTTAAGAGGTGTATTTTGTCCTTTTTTTTTATGAAGAAAGTTTGAGACAGAAGTGTCGAGCAGTCTGCTTAAAGCCAATAAAGTAAACAGCTTTAAAGTTAAAACAATAGAAGCAGCCTGAATGGATGGCATCAAACTCCCACAGAACCAGGATTTTTAGTTGTAGTTTTTTGCAGTTCCTTGTATATTGAAGCTGAACGTGGAAGATCTTATTCCTCTCTCTGTTACAGCTAAAAGCTAGGGTTCTCTTCCTGTTGCTAGAATTGCATGTGAGACAATCTATTTTACTGAATTTGTCTTTGCCAAGGGTGTGTTTATGGGATGACACTGTATTGGAACTGTTAGGAAGTAGTAGTTAATATATATATTATTTTGTTCAGGATTTTGATAAAGTTACAGTTAAGCCAATTCTTTCTTTTATTTTATTTTGTCCATATTTTAACTGTTGTGTAAAAATAAAGTGTGTCTTGCGTAATGTTGAGTAGTTTGGCCAATTGAAGTGCATCTGGAATGCAATGCCTTACACTTACTATTAAGTCCAAAAATTAGGATCTAGACTATCTTCTTAATATGTTTTGAGGAGGTTTGATCTGGTCCATAACAGTTTCAAGTCTGATATAAGCCTTACTTGGAACCCAAAAGTTTCTGATTTTATAGATCTCAGGATTCACAGTATTTTGCTTTATTACAAGAGCAGCAGAATTTTGGATGAACCCTTGTTACAGAGGGTGGAAGATGGAAAACCAGTTGGGACAGCAATTGGAAAAGTTAAGTCTAAGAGTATCACTAGTTACAGATTTTGTTCAAACTCAGTAACAGGCCAATCTGCCAGTGCTTCTTAATAACTAGTTTCAGAATGAAACCCTGGAAGAAAGTGGAATTAGAAAAACAAATAATTTCCAAGTAAAAATATAACCAATGACAACAATTTATCTTGAGTTGGTTATTTCCTTTAATTTTCAGTGTTATTAATAACACTACATTGCTGTGATGAAAAGTGATTAAACACTCTGCAGATATCCAAACATTGTGGAATGATTGCTCCAAATGGAAGCATGGCCCCATGAACCTTATTCCTTTCTCTGATCCTTTGGATAAAATAATCTTCGTCCCTGGAAGATAATGCAATCCAGATGTATTAGTGTGTACTGTGTTTTGGTGAAATTCACTTAGGAACACCAGACACACCAGGAACACCAGCACCTGCCGGTTCCTCTCCAAGATATTCACCACCTTGTCTTGCAACTGTAATGCTGTTCCTTCACTGTAACTAGATCAAAAACTTGGATCTCCTTTTCCAACAGCATTGTGGTTGTATCAGCACCTCAGGGACTACAGTGGTTCAGGATGGCAGCTCACTGCCACCCTAAGGGCATTTAGGAATAGGTAATAAATGGTATTGCCAGCAATTCCCACATTGCTGCTGATTTAGAGAACAGTTAGCGCTAAAGGGAAAGATGTCACTTGTTATTCAAGAGCTGGACAGCAGCGACCAAAATGTTCACTTAGTTAAAGCTGCTCTTCACTAACTATATATTCAACTCTGGGCTCATCACAAACAAGGTCTGTCCTCCAAGTCATGTCTACAGTTCTGGACTTGCTGCTAATTTACTTAAAGCGCAAACTTAAGAAATTGAAATTCTTGTAGATATTAGTCCCCAGATCCCTAATCCAGTGAGTGAAAATTATTGCTTCAGTGAATTTGGAGCATTGAATAACAATATCGAGTTACTGTCTTAGAATGTATGTTGTAGTCGTGGATTAGCCTGGATGGACTCAAGTGTAGCAGCATTTTAATCCAGATTAAACTATATTTGTTTTTTTCTTTCTTATTAAATTGCTGCTGTGAAATGTCCTGGGGCATTTTACTGCAGGAAGGGAACGATATATTTATATGGGTTTTTCGTGGAATGTGGTATTGCTGCCTAGGTCAATATTTATTGACCATCTCTAATTGCAGTGAACTGCCTGCTGGAACCGATACTGTCATGTTGTGCAAAGACCCTGACAGTGTTATTAGGAGGGAGTTCAAAAGGATTTGGACCTAACGTCAGCGAAAGAAAAGCCAATATATTTCCCCAGCCAGAATGATGTGAGTTCTTATAGTTCATGGGTCCTAGACACTTTACTCAGCAGACAACGTAGCAAACGCAGTGATACCAAGGTCAGATCACCAGACACAATGTGACCGATTGAAAACGCACTGCATTTTTGCAACATTGAACACAGAATTTTGACACGGACCAACAACTATCCCTGGGAATAACTCGATAAAATCTGCGAAGCCACAAGTGGAGCTGTCTCTAGTTTCAAAAAAGGCCCACCTCTCGCTTTCTGCACAGGCAAGCAGATTTGTTGCCGTTTTAAGGAGAGCCTTGGCGGGGGCGTGCCCGCATGCGTGTTCGCGCTCGCTCCACGGCTGGGGTGCGCGCTTCTGTGTATCCAGGTGAATGTAGTGGTCGGGCTGGGGCTGGCCGGAACACCATGGAACAGAGCTCCGCTGGCAAACTGCTGTGGATCCTCACTTTAGGGACAGTTTGTGTCTGTAATGTGGAGCCTACATCCCGCAGGGTAGGTACCGGGAAGGGGGGGAAATAAACAGCAGCTTTACGGAAAATTGTAACATTGTCACCATTTCCAGTTGTTGAAAAACAATACATGGTACATAGTTATTACGCGGCTGTAAGACGGAATAAACCAGTGAAGCTGCTGTTCACGCAGATAAATGCCATCAGGGAATAATCTTTCCATCTCGTTGTTACAGTATTGATTGTTCTTCGGAAAGCGACCCGTTTGTAAACTTGTGAAAACCATTTGATGAGTTTTGAAAAGCTGGTTCAGTTTCAGCGAAGCCAATATTTGCGATATTACTCTGTTTCACATTGAAGCAAAGTTTGTAAGTCAAACAGTTTGTGGCTGGGGAAGTAGCTATGAGGAGGGAAAATCATTAAAAAGGTTTGTAAATTCAAACGGAGTTGATGGCATCGCTTGGTCTAATTTACTGAAATGTAAATCTGTCCGCAATCCGGACTCAATTAAAAATAGCGGGGCTTTTAATAACTTCCCTCTTCCGAGGTTATATTAAGTCAAACTTACTACCCATCCCCATTGACGAGCAGGAATGGAGGAAGGTTTTCATTATTCCCGCAGATTGGTCAATGTACAACATCTGTAAATTGTGAGTGTAGATGGTGGGAAGAAAGGAGAGGAATAATGAGAAGGGGGAAATATATCCGCGGCTTTAATGAACTGCTCCTAGTGAAGGAGGGAGCTGACTTTTTCCAAAGGTGTTCTGGACACTTGCCAGTTCCACGGTTTTACCAAAAGGAACTTATTTTTTTATTCTGGTTCAAACGCAAACCGGAGAATGTGCAAGGTATCAAATGGCCACATTTTCATGGTTTGTTTTGCTTGTTTTTCTAAACCACAATCCCCTGCAATTCTCTGCCTGAAGCTGTGGGAATAGGCTGGGGAATGGGTCTCTCCTTGCGTTAGGTAAGACCTATCATTGTTGTTGCCTTTTTGCTGAATACAACGACATGTTACATTTCTAGCTTGCCTTCATCAGCACAATTCCAAGAATGCTAAATTTCAAACGAACTCAATAACTTACACAAAAAGGTGCAGAATGATTGGAAGGGGATTCTGGTTGATCAAATCATTAGTATGGAGACTTGTAGGCTCCCCAAGCTCAAGCTAATTCAAAACTGGGACAGATTCATTTTGGTTGAAGAAAACGAGTCCTTATAAATACCTGTGTAATATCAAATGAGAATTAATAAGGTTGAGGAGAATCCAAACAGATTCTGCAAATACATTAAGGGCAAAAGAGTAACAAGGGAGGAAATAGGGTCCCTTAAAGAACAAAGAAAACTACAGCACGGGAACAGGCCCTTCGGCCCTCCAAGCCTGCACCCACATGTTGCCCATCACAACTAAAACCCCCTACCCTTCCAGGGACCGTATCCTTCTATTCCTGTTCGATCCATGTATTTGTCAAGATGCCCTTTAAAAGTCACTATAGTATCTGCTGCCACTACCTCCCCTAGCAGCAAAAGATCAACAAGGCTGTCTATGTGTGGGACTGCAGGAGATCGATGAGATACTAAACGAGTATTTTGCATCAGTATTTATTTACTCTGAAAATAATATTGAAGCTAGAAAACCCAAATAAATAAATACTCATATCTTGAAAAGTGTCCATATTAGAGAGGAAGAGGTGCTGGATGTCTTAAAATGCTTAAAGGTGGATAAATCCCTGGGACCTGGTCAGGTGTGTCCTAGAACTTTGTGGGTAGCTAGGGAAGTGATTGCTGGCACCTTCCTGAGATATTTGTATCATCGATAGCAATGGGTAAAGTGCCAAAAGACTGGGTGGTTGCTAATGTGGCGCCTTTATGATGGTAAGGAAAAGCCAGGGAACTATAAACCGGTGAGCCTGACGTCGGTGCTGGGCAAGTTGTTGGAGGGAATCCAGAGAGACGGGATTTACATGTATTTGGAAAGGAGAGGAATGATCAGGTATAGTCAACATGGCTTTGTGCATGGGCAATCATGTCTTACTAACTTGATTGAGTTTTTTTAAAGAAGTGACAAAGACTGATGAAGGCAGAGAGGTGGGCATTGTCTATATGGACTTCAGCAAGGTGCTTGACAAGGTTCTGCATAGTAGACTGATTAGTGAGGTTAAATCACATGGAATCCAGGATAGAGAGCCATTTGGGTACCAGAGATAAAAAGATGTAGAGCTGGATGAACACAGCAGGCCGAGCAGGAAGGCTGATGTTTCGGGCCTAGACCCTTCTTCAGAAAGAAACATTTGGGTACCAAATTGGCTTGAAGGTACGAGACGGAGGGTAATGGTAGAGGCCTGTGACCAGTGGTGTGCCACAAAAATCGTTGCTGGGTCCATTGCTTTTTGGCATTTATATAAATGATTTGGATGTGACTATAGGAGGAATGTTTAGTAAGTTTGCAAATGACACCAAAATTGGTGGTGTAGTCGACAGTGAAGAAGGTTATTTCAGAGTGCAACAGGACCTTGACCAGATGAGCCGATGGGCTAAGGAGTGGCAGATGGGGTTTAATTTAGAGGTGAGGTTTTGCATTTTGGAATAGCAAATCAGGGCAGGACTTAATGGTGGAACTCTGTGGAGTGTTGCTGAACAAAGAGACCTTGGAGTGCAAGTTTATAGTTCCTTGAAAATGGAGTCACAGGTAGACAGGGTAGTGAAGAAAGCATTTGGCATACTTGCCTTTATTGGTCAGTGCATTGAGTATAGCAGTGGGGAGGTCATGTTATGGCTGTACAGGACATCAGTTCGGCCACTTTTAGAATACTGCATGTAATTCTGGTCTCTCTGCTCTACGAAGGATGTTGTGAAACCAGAAAGGGTTTAGAAAAGATTTATGAGGATTTTGCCAGGGTTGAAGGGTTTGAGCTGTAGGCTGGGGCTATTTTTCCTGGAGCATCAGAGGCTGAGGGGTGACCTTATAGAGGTTTATAAAATCATGAATGGTGTGGATAGGGTGAATAGCCAAGGTCTTTTTCCAAGGGTAGGGGAATCCAAAATTAGAGGGCATAGGTTTAGGTGGGAGGTGTCAGATTTAAAAGCGATCCAAGGGGCAACTTTTTCACACAGAGGTTGATGGATGTATGGAATGAGCTGCCAGAAGTGATGGAGGCTGGTACAATTACAGCATCTAAAAACAACTGGATGGGTATACGAATAGAAAGGGTTTTGAGGGATATGGGCCAACTGCTGGCAAATGGGACTAGATTTATTTAACAAACCTGGTCATCATGAATGAATTGGACTGAAGGCTCTGTTTCCATGCTGTGCAACTGAATGATTCTATGTTAGGAGCTCACCAGATTATCTTAAATTGGTTGGTAGCGTCTCTTGCAACAGACTCAGGATTGTTTAGCAATTGCTACCAGTCATATGGTAGGCAGGTTTAAACGACAGGTCAAGCAGGCCGTTTTGTGCTGCTGCTATTGCTTGAGCTACACTTTCCACTAACAGGATGCTGTTATCAGTCCAAAAAGATATTCTGCCTTCCACACAGTTGAGCAATGTTGTGCTTGAATTTTTGTGCTGGTCCAATGCCAGGTACATAGGTCATACATCAAACAATGAATCAATTAAAATATGAGGCACAGCCAAGATACAAACACTTTAAATGCCAGGTATTAAGGGTTTTTTTAAGGTCAGGATATTCAAGGTTTTGGAAGCAAAGCAGGTAGGTGGTATAAAGAGATAAAAGGTACTGCAGATGCTGGAGAATCCGAAATAACAAGCATGGGGCTGGATGAACACAGCAGGTCAAGCAGCATCATAGGAGCAGGAAAGCTTGACGTTTCGGGCCTAGACCCTTCATCAGAAATGGGGGAGGGGAAGAGGGTTCTGAAATAAATAGGGAGAGAGGGGGAGGAGGATAGGTGGAGAGGAGGCAGACAAGTCAAAGAGGCGGGGATGGAGCCAGTAAAGGTGAGTGTAGGTAGTGGGGTAGGGAGGAGATAGGTCAGTCCAGGGAGGACGGACAGGTCAAGGGGGCGGGATGATGTTAGGAGATGGGGGTGTGGCTTGAGGTGGGAGGAGGGGATAGGTGAGAGGAAGAACAGGTTAGGGAGGTGGAGATGAGTTGGGCTGGTTTTGGGATGCGGTTGGTGGAGGGGAGATTTTGAAGCGTGTGAAATCCACATTGATGCCATTGGGCTGCAGGGTTCCCAGGCTGAATATGATTTGCTGTTCCTGCAGCCTTCGGGTGGCATCATTGTGGCACTGCAGGAGGGCCAGGATGGACATGTCATCTGAGGAATGGGAGGGGGAGTTGAAATGGTTCGCGACTGGGAGGTGCAGTTGTTTGTTGCGAACTGAGCGCAGGTGTTCTGCAAAGCGCTCCCCAAGCCTCCGCTTGGTTTCCCCGATGTAGAGGAAGCTACAGATTAAGCAGAATCTAATTAATGAGAAACTGAAGAGGCTGAATTATTTCCTTTTTTTTTAATCACTAGGATCACTTTGCAGAAATGTGGAAGACAGCAGAGGTCAGTCAGTAGTGGGAATATTATGGGAAACTGAGAAAAGGAAAGCAAGCACTTAATGAAAACCACAATCATTTTCAGAAATAGTTTGAAATTGCACCTGTAAAATCTTTCAAGATGGTTCAATAAAGATGGAACAAATAGTTCTCTTTTTGTATAATTATCATGTGACCTTGTGCAGTATTGGAGATTATTTAATGGTGTGAGCTGGAACTCTGTCTAACAGCCAGGAGTTGATTCTGCAGTCTAAATTCAGAAACCTCAGTCCTCTCCTTCACAATCCTGTATCCTTCCTGCCAGGAGATAGTGCACATGCGTACAACCAGTATGAAATCTATCAAAGGTTTTCTCTCCAGTTTGTAATCTCGGGAATGCCCTTCCTATACTCTTTTGTTTTTTTTTTTTAAAAAATTCTCATTTTATACAAAATAAAAACCAGAAGAACTGAGGATGCTGGAAATCAGAAGTGAAAACAGAAATTGCTGGAAAAGCTCAGCAGGTCCGGCAGCATCTGGGGAGAGAAATTAGACTTGATGTTTTGGGTCAAGTGACCCTTCCTCAGAACTGTTCTCTATTTGTCCCTATTTTTCACTCCTACTTTAAGATTCTCCTTAAAATCTACATCTAGCTTTTGGTCACTCCTTCTAATATTTCCTTATGGCTTGGACCTTTGTGTATTTAAGAATAATGCCACTGAACAAACACTCTAGAAGTCCAGACTATGGTCAGGGATGTGAATTCAAATCCCACCAGGGCAGCTGGTTTTATTTCAAATTACACAATTAGACTAGGATTGAAAAGCAAGTCTTGGCAATGGTGACCATGAAGTGATGTAAAAACCTCTCTGGCTCACTAATGTCCTTTTAGGGAAGGACATCTGTGGTCCTTACCTGGTATGACCTACAAGTGACACCAGACCCACAGTGCCCTAGTTGACTCTCTCATGCTCTGAAAGGAAATTAGGAAGTGACAACAAATGTTGGCCTTACCAGTGAAGCTCACTGCTAAATTAATGCAAGGTATAGTATATTAATGGATCAGAAGAAAGGTTTTCTATGAAATAGTAACATAAATATATCACTCATTACAAGGATTATTTCCAACCAAATCAGAATATGACAGAAAAGGATGACCTGATGAGGAATCCCATAGATTAAAAAATTGTTTCACTTTAAGGGAAGCCAATATTGATTGATTTGTAAAATCTTTGTTTAATCAGGATTGTGTTTCTTTTTACAATTGGTTCAAAAGAAGCTTGCTATCACTTTAAAAGCTCAGAGCTTGAAAGTTGATCAAGTTTCCATTCAAACCGGAATTTAGTGAGTGATCTGAATAAATCTTGCGTTGCTTCAATATAAAGTTTTCTTTCTATTTACATTATTAAAATGTCTGCCTGATGGATTTAAAAGTAACAAGATCTTCATTCTACATCAACAATTCCAATTGCCTTGAGAATTCACACTATTTCCTGAACAGGAGGAGAGAATGTAGATTTGGCAACAGTGGTAACGCCATTTATTGTATCTAGGAATTATTGGACATAACAGCCAAAAATGTGGTATTCAGTTTTGACTAAAGTAAGGATTTAAACAGTGTTAATCAGCATTGGAAATGCAGCATCATTCCAGTTTTGTTTTAAAAACTGTAAGCCTCAGTGCACAGCATTCCCGTGACAATGGTCAGGGAATGAACAAAGTTTGTGGCATGGAGTAAGGACAAAGACTTCAGGAGTCCCAATGTTTAAACTGGATGAAATTGGGTTTCCTTCAAAAATGGATGTAGCCTGATATCTCACAGGCAGTGGAGGGTTCGAGAGAAATGCTGGAGACAACTAGCAGGAGGACTTTAGTTTTCCTGTGGAGCCTGCCATTGTGTTTTTGGATAGTGTTGCTGTGGGAGAGACGAGCCGTACTAGAATGGGACTAAGTAAAGGAAGTTCTGCATGAGTCGATCAACACAAGTGAGGATTGGAGAAGGATGATGATAATTGTTTCATACGGTTAGGAACTTCAATTTCCAAATCTAATTCCATCCTCAGCGTGTGTTGCACTACTAACTACCAATGTGTGCAGCCTAAATTACTCAATGTTCCAGCATAGCAAGCCATTTGATGAATTATCTATAAGCTTGTAGACAATTGGCTATCTGCAGTAAGACTCCAATCAACTCAAATGTGAATGTTCTTTTAATCTCTCTCAAATCCAATTTGTTTGAAGATTCTGCTGACAAAGATTTCTCTTCTGATTCTATCTTGTGTAAGTGGGGACTACTTCAGTCAGTAGTTTACTCAGTTATGATGTTTAATTTTTCCAAAATTGCTTGTTTTTCCAAAAGTGGGGTTTCTGTCTTGAAATCCAGAAATAACCATTCTCATATTTTATGTTTTGTGGGGAGTACGTGGTTCATAGTCTGCAGGTTTATTGATATCTGCAGTAATAACTCCAGCATTGGAAAATGTTTTCAGTCAATTTAAGAAAGGATCCTCTAGTCCTTAAAATGCAAAGATTTACTGCTCTCAACATCTTACCCCACTTTGCTCTCCTCTGCCTGAATTCAAATGTATTATTCTGGGGAGTCCTGATAATTCTGAGGTTACCTGAATAAGACTGAATATCTAAGACAACTGTTCCTGAATTCATTTTGTTTTGAAGCAGTTTTTTTTAAGCTTAGCATGATTAGAGTCATTTTATTTTAACTTTTTGTTGTGCTAATTTGTATTAATCAATTGGTAAACACTTTGCCCCAGTTTTGCTTCTGCTGTTCAAGAAGTTGCTGGAGGGAATCCAACATTGAGAAGGCAGTCATTAAAAGAATGTTCATTCTGAAATCAATTTCAAATGGTTAATGACACTAACAAAAATGATACTTCATTGTAAAGTGGCTGGTACAAAGGTTTTGATGTTTAAGCAATTCCTTGTGTAGTTTAAATAATTTCTTCTGCATTGCATTTGTTTCACACCTTATGATTCATGATTCGTGTAGACTAAATCTCTGCTGAAGACTGTCATCTAAAGATAATTTTTGGAAAAATACTTTCAAAAGTTCTTCTACATTTGATACTTCTAATTGTTTTTTTTTTCAAATTACAAATTAAGGCCATTTGGCCTCTTGATCCTGTTCCACCATTCAGTGAGATCATGGCTGATCTGTGGCCTAACTCCATAAACCTGCCTTTGGCTCCTATCCCTTAGTCCTTTTTTTTGTTAGGCAAAATGTACCATCTCTGATTTAAAATTAACAACTGATCCAGCATCCAATACCATCTGTGGAAGAGAGTTTCAAACCTCTACTGCCCCTTGTGTATAGAAGTGCTTCTTAATATCTCTCCTGAATGGTCTGGCCCTAGTTCTAAAAGCCCCCAGCCAGTGGCATTAGTTTATCTTTATCTACCATTTACTTTCCTGTTATTGTCTCGAAGACTTCAATCAGGTTACCCCTTAGCTGTGTCAGGTCTAGAGCATACTGGTCCAACTTGTACAATCTCTCCTCATAACCCCTGCAGTCCAGGTATCATTCTTGTAAGTCTAAGTTGTACTCTCTCCAAGGCCATTCACTCCTTCCCAAGGCATGGTGCCCTCGTCTGCTCACAGTACTCCAAGTAGGGTCTAACCAGGCTTTTGTATAACTGCAATCTAACTTCCGCATTGTTGTACTCCAGTCCTCTAGATATAAAGGCCAGCACTCCATTAGCTTTCTTGATTATTTTCTGCACCTGCTTGTGACATGTTAATGACCTATGCACTTGAACCCCCAAGTTTCTTTGGACATCCACTGTATTTAACTTCATACCATCTGGACAGTATCCTGATCCATCAGTTTTAGGTCCAATATGGATAACCTCACACTTAAATTGAACCCCATCTGCTACGGTTTTGCACATTCACTTAGTCTATCAATATCCCTTTGTAAATTTATGCTATCATCTACAATTCTGCCTAACTTTGAGTCATCAGTGCACTTGGAGATATGACTTTCCATGCCATTATACAAGTTGTTAACAAATAGTGTGAATAATTGAAGCCCTAACACAGACCCTTGTGGGACATCACTGTCACATTCTGCCAATTTGAGTACCTATCCATTACCCTTACTTTCTGTCACCTGCCACTCAACCAATTTCCTGGCCACGTCAGTAATTTTCCCTCAATTCCATGGATTTCTATCTTAGTTAACAGTCTCTTAACGTGGGACTTTATCACATGTCTTCTGGAAGTCCATATAAACAACACCCGCAGACACTACCTTAGGCATATCTTCAAACATTTCAGTGAAGTTTGTCAGGTCTGACCTACCTGTCATAAATCCATGCCGGCTATCCCTGATTAATGGAAGATTTTCAAGATGTAGTTTTCCTGACCTCCAGTATAGACCCCAGCAATTTCCCCTCCATGGATATGTGGCTAACGGGTCTATAATTCCATGGATTTTCTCTTCCACCCTTCTTAAAAAGTGGAATGATATCTACAATTTTCCAATCCAGAGGGAGGACCCCTGTATCCAGAGATTATTGTTAGGGCAGCTACAAAGTGCTCTCCTATTACCTTTAACACCCTTGAATGGAAACTGTCAAATCCTGGGAATTTGTCACTCTTTAATTCCAATAATTTCCTCATTATCGATGTTTTACTTGCATTAATTTCATTCAGTCCCTGTTTTTGATCCACTACAGCTCTCCACAAGACTTCTGGTAGATTATCCTCCTTTACTGTAAATGGTGTGGCAATGAAGTTAATCAACATGCCTGCTGTTTCCCCATTGTCATCGACTTTATCCCCACTTTCACTCTTATTAATTTTGATTTTGATGTCCTGTGCAAGTTTGTGTGTTTGTGTATTTGTCGAAACAGGAGAAGGCCATTCTCAGCTTTGAAATATCTAATTAACAAAATAGATCAATAGGCGGAAATGGTGACTCTAGCCATCAATTTCCCTAGGAAGTAGGAAGGCAGATAAGTTACTTGGTCTCAGTGAGTGGCTATTACAATGATGTTTTGTAGGCCTTGTGTCAAGAGACCAGCAGGATGCCATCACATTGCACTCCTTCCCCTCTCCTCACATTTCAGCATTCCGAAGGGGTTGTTTCCTTTGTGTTACACTGGGCCATCTCTTCTGTCCTGTCTTCTGACCTTTTTGTTCCTTTTCCAACATTCTTCCCCATTTCACTTGTCTAAGACACTAAAACCACTTCTCTCTCAGCTGCTGCCTGTCCTCTTGAGTATTTCCAGCGCTTTCTGTTTAGTTCTCCCTGGTGTTCTGGTCAATATATATCCCTCTGCTGACTTCTCAAGCAGGTTATCTCTTCATTCTCTGAGTACTGATTGTGGGAGTTTGTGTGCACAAACTGAATGTCACATTTACTACTTTACCACTGTCATTGCACAATTAAAGTCCTCAATGGCTGTGGTTTTGAAGGCAGTACATAAGTGCAAGTTCTTTGCTTTTTGTCTTTAACTTTTTAATCTGATGTATTTCGACCCTCCTTGTTACATGAATTCCTATCAGAAGGTCTTGCAATTTTCATTGAAGTTACTATAAATACAGTTGAAGCAAGGAAGAATGTTTGGATCCTAAACCCTCCCTCCATCCCCAAGCTAGGTAAATTAACTTCCCGGCGATGGATCCAGCCAAAGGATCATTCAAGACCTTGCTCCCCTGTGGAGATTTAATATGGAAGTCATTCAGGTATCTCTCCTTCCTGACATCAGACGAGTTGATACCTCCATTTGGGAGAAGGTGTATTCTCTGTTCTCCTGCTCTTTCATTCCCATTCTACGTCAACCCAAAGAACCTTTGATATAGAACGCTGTCCGTAAATAGTAGTTTTCCCTTTAGAACATGGAAGGGGACTGTTGATGCTTTTAATTCCATGGGATTTAACTTTGGTACAACATTCAGACATTGAAGATCAACTTTCACCAATAACATAAACATTTCTGTTGTAACAAATTAAAGTTTTGCAGAATAACCTCTATTTTCAGTTTGCTTAAATGGTCACAAATAAGGGATTGTAGTTATTTGGAGAGATTTGAGAAGATTGTGTTCTCTTTGCAGGAGTTTGAAGTCATGAAGGGTTTTAATGGAGTAAATTGTGAGAAAGGAGAAGCTTTTTCTAAGATCGGTAACCAAAGGATTAATGATTAAAGATGATTGGCAGAAAGACCAGAGGTGACATGAGAGAAATAAATTTTTAAGCCATGAACGTTTGGAACTTGGAATGCACTGCCTGTAAGGTTAGTGGATACAGATTCCACTGTAGCTTTTTGAAAGAAATTGGATAAATATTTAAGAGGAAGAAATTACAAGTGTTGGACAAAAATGCCAAGGGTTGGAACAACTCTAGATTCTTTTTGAAAGAGCTGTCAGTGATTCAGTGATCTGAATGGCCCCCTCTTAGAGTAAGAGGTGACTTGATTGAACCATATAAGATCCTCAGGGGGTCTTAACAGTGTGGATAGGGAAAGGATTCTCTTATGGGAGAATCCAGAACCAGGGGTCACTGGTTAAAAATATTGTCGCCCATTTAAAAGAGGGATGAGGCAAAATTCTTTCTCGTAAAGGGTCATGAATTTTGGAGCTCTGTTCCTGAAAATATGATGGGTGAGCATCTTTTGAATCTTTTAAGACAGAGCTATATAGATTCTGGGAAGCAAAGGATTCTTGGTGTGAATGTGGATTTGAGAATACAGTCAGATCAGCCATGATCTTATTAAATTGGGGGAACTGGATAGAGGGGCTGAATGGCCTACTCCAGCTTGTTCTCAATGGCTTCTTTTCTGTCTGAGACTATTCTAGCCCACAGCAGTTATCTTAACTGTCCTGACTTTCACCTTTCTGATTACACTTATCATTCCCCTTGATGGCTTTCACACTTTGTAACCACTCAGTCCCTCCCCATGTGAAGACAATGGCAGCTTCACCCTCAGTCTTTTTCTTCCTTCTTATGCTGTTCATGTGTTAAAGATTATGAAACAGGTTGATCGGGTAAATGTAGAGAAGGTGCTTCCACTTGTGATGGAGATGGAAAATAAGGGTCATAAATATAATCGCCTCACTAATAGCAAGAAACTTAGCCAGTGAGTGGTGAAGACTCTGTAACAGTGAACCAAGATGAATAACATCAATACATTTGAGGAGAAACTTGATAAGTGCAGAAGGCAGACAGTAATAAAATATGTGTTGGCAAGGGTGGATGGTGTAACATGGGGAGTCTATGTGTCAATGTTCGGCTGAATGGCCTGTTTCAGTAACTTCAGTGTAATGCCTGCAGCGTAATACCTCCGGAGGCTTGCATCTGGAAGGGGAGGTGTGTGCTTTTGCTGGTATTATTCATCCCCCATTGGGTGCCCCAGAGAATGTAGCTTTACAACATTGATGTCACCAACGTCACACTGCAGTGCCATTCATACTGTACACACTCTGCTATGAGCTTGGCAACGTGTAAATACAGTCCAAGTCATCCTTGTGGAAACGCAGCGTTTACTCAACATGCAGCCTTCCTCTCTGATCTCTGCAAGCTTGAGCATGGAACAGAGGAGGTCTTTATAAAAGAATGTTTACACAGTAATTGCAACCTTTGGTATGAAAAAGCTTTGATCTGGCCTCATTTCACCCATTTTTAAAATCCAGTATACTGAGCAATCTTCTCTTCCTTTCTGGCAAACATGATTTTAGTGGAAGCCACTTTGGCGAAACAGGTTTGCTTTTACTTTAGTAAACCTCCAGAATTGCCACAGGTTCTGTTGGAAACTGATTACATGTTCATGCAATTGAAAGTGAGCCTTAACTCAAGTCGGTTTGTCATTGTACTTATTACATCGTCATTATTTAATCAATTTTATGTTGAGATTCTTTTCAGGAGCTCTCATGAGATTCATTATTAAATCCATGGCTTATGCAGTTGCAAATTACACTTTAAATAGGCCAAAAGAGGCATTCCTAATTGATACAAAATAGGCACCAGAGTGTGAAAAGCAGCAAAATTTAAAGGTAATGTTGTTAAAAACATTATTTTGCTGTTTTTCCATTTCTATCTGTAACATTCAATTCTATTGACCATTCATGAATAAAAGCTGCTTCTCCTCCATTGATACTTATGGTGCTGAACTAGAAATCTCCTTTTCCATTTTTGGGGATTGGCAAGTGGAAGTGTTTACAACAATTTACGATGAGGCTGCGGGGCCTGGTAATGGGCCAGCGTATTCCTGCAATCCAGTCCAGAGGGAATGAGGAGGATGGGATATGACTTGGACACTGCAGCAGTTTCTGCAGAGCAGTGTTCAATGTGGCGTCTCTGTGGTCTCTAGGACACCGCAAGTAAGACAGGCTGTGACCAGCAGAGGGAAGTTTGCTTGTTGTTGGAGCGACTGACCAGTGGAGATACTGAAGACATTTTCTGAGAGATTTGGGCTACTCCAGGGGACACATTGTCCTAAAGACATTTCTATTTTCAATAGGATTTGGGTGGTCCTCAATCTACCTCTCACCCAGCACTTGTTTCATCTTCTTTGAACAGGTAGTCATGAGAATCAACCCTTTTGATGTAGGTACATACCCAACTTAATTAAACCAGGCCATACCTTGGTTTAAAATTCAGATTCTAACATTCAAATCCTGCAAATGAAACCAAAGTACTGCAGATGCCAGAAACCTGAAACAAATACAGAAAATGTTGGAGAAACTGATCCTCTGTGGAGAGGGAAATAGAGTTAACGTTTTGAGTCCAATGTAATGTTGCCAGACCTGTTGAGTTCCTCCATTTTGCTTCAAATCCTGCCATGCTTTCATTCCCTTTATCTCTAACATGTTCCTGCCATACAGCTACTCGGTACCTCTGCTTACTACTGTTTCTGGGCCTCTGTTGTGATAATGTTCAGGGAATTAAGGGACTTGCTTTCAATTTGGGGGAGGCAGTTGCGTAGTGTTAATGTCTATTGCACTGGTTTGTAATTGCTCCAATATCACTGTTCTTCAGCTGCCTGAGTCAGGAGCTCTCCAGTTCCCATCCTAAACCTTTGTGTCCTTCAGGATAACTCTCCTGTGAAAGAACTTGGGATGTGCAGGTGCAGTATAAATGGAAGTTATTACAGTAGGTGAGCTTACCCTGGACATACCAACTTCGGTAGGATCAGCAGCAAATGTCAGTACTTACTGTGGGAACGACAGGGCTATGGAGTTTTCTTCACTTCCTTCCCCTTCGCTCCATGACCATATCAGCCCAGTGCATCACTTATTACTCCGTTCATTTCAGAGGTGGGGCCACCCTTAAGAGATTTTATTAAGGGCAGAATGTTGCTCAAAAATGAGAAACAGACCAAGCTGATGTTGTGTTTACATAGCTTGTTTTGGAAATGTAGAGGAATAACTATATCTTGTGATTATCTCTGTTGGATCAGAGAGTGTTTCAATTGTTTGTTGAAGTCAGCTCTTTAGTGTGGTGACAAGTGGTTTAAATTAAAATGGGACTTTGAAGGAACCTGGTATGCTTTAAGACTGAAGATTAAAGTTGACATGCTGGGTTTTGTTCTTCAGGAGATTGCCCAGCACATCCGTCACATCTGGTAGTTGTAAACTTCTTTTAAGTATGGAAAAATGTTAATGGTTTCAAAATGTGTTCTTTTATTGGTTTATGTACTAGTTGACACCTAAGATTGTGGTTTTGATACAGAGTGCACGCTACATCCCTGATGCTATCCGTAATCGTGATGTCAACACTCCTCCAGCTGTAACCATTTTTGTCCAGTCAATGGCGGCTGGGAGTAGGCTGGAGTGGGGTTGACAGGGTTTTGTGAGCTCAGTTGAAAGGGTTGGAATGGGGAATGAAGTCCGGGCCCATCTCTGCCTGAGGTGTTTATCCCACCGGAAGTCAACAGTGTGTTCATAGTTGGAACTTCAGCCTGAATGTGTTGAAATATCTGGGGCAGGATTCAAACCATGTACTTGTCTGACACAGAGATAGGAATGTTATCACTGACCCAAAGACTTGTTTCTGTCTATAGGGGATGAGGGCAATTTTAAAAAATATCATGGGATGTGGGTGTCGCTGGCTAGGCCTAGTGTTTACTGCCTTTCTCCCAGTGCCTGAACGCAGTTAACAGTCAACCACATTGCTGTGGGCCTGGAGTCAGGCCAGTGCAGGTAAGGATGGCAGATTCCCTTCTCTAAAGGGCATCAATAAACCAGCTGTGCTCTTTACAGCAATCGATAATGGCACTTGCTTGCCATTAGGCCAGCTTTTAATTTGAGGTTTTTATTGAATTCAGATGTCACCATCTGCCATTGTGGGATTCAAACCCATGTCCCTAGAGCATTAGCCTGGGCCTCTGGATTACTAGTCTAGTGACATAAACACTCTGCCATCACTTCCCCTCAACTGGGAGTAAGTCCCTTTAATTCCCTGAACCACTCAACAACCAGAGACCAAGAAGTCAGTCTCCAGTGAAACCACTCTGTCTGACCAGGGAGGACGGCGGAGTGGGGAGTGGGGATTGGGTGGGGGGGGAGCTGTGGTAGTTGGGGGGGTGGAGGTTTCGGATGTAGGAAGGGGGTTTGGTCATGTCCATTTTACAGTCGATCTTAAGTGAACAATGATACGCCATCCACATACATTCCCGCAACCCTGTGCATCACAATCTATATCCATTCCACCCAAAACTCTGATCTTCTTGGAGGCAAACGCCAGGTTTTAAAATCAACACCAAATTGGGAAGAAAATCTGGAAAGTTCCCCTCCCGAATCCTGCAGATGACCAGAACCAGCCCAGGAAATCATTCCCATTCTTGATCGTTCCTTGCTGTCCTGACTTTTTTGTATGAGGTGATCTGTGTCCCAGTTAGAAGAAGGTTCAGCTCTTATTTGGAAGAAATCAGCAAACCTGGGGCCCACCACCTGAGCTGTTAGCCATTTCAGAAACTTTAACCTGTAACCAGCCTATAGTTGTCAATGCCATTGAGCATATGATCTATACCCAGTATGATCAAACCAGGAAGCAATGATAATTGTCCTCCATGAGTATCTCCAAACCCTCCTCCAGCATGTTCTATGTTGAGTATGATTCATTAAAACAAGGGGTCCAAGTGGGAAAGGAAGTAGGAGCTGGAAGTAATTGACCAATCTTGGTGATTCCCTGCAATATTTTATTTTTAGGTTTATTACACATGTGGAGCTGTTGTTGATTCCGAAGCTCAAGGCATTATCCTCTCACCTGGCTTTCCCACAAGATATGTTCCAGGCACTCACTGTTTGTGGCAGTTTTTCATCCCAGCTGGTGACCATCTTGTTTTGGAAGTTTTTGATTTTGACGTGTTTGAGAGCCAACACAATGCTAAATCTCTACTTGACCAATCAACTCCTGTGATGACAAATGGAGAGAGATCTGTTTCTGGGCCGTCAGAGAAAGGGGGAACTGTCCAGAGTCGAGAATCCAATGACTTATATCCTCACGCAAAGGAATCTGTTCAAGGTGGAAGAAGAAGGATATTGTTCAATGAGACAAATGTGTCTAATTCAAAAACTTTTGAAGGAGACAACTCTATGACCCATTCCTATAAAGCTAAAGACAAACAAGTAGTGGCACAGGAAGAGTCCGCAACATTAGAAATGGTTAAGATGCCACCGTTAAAGCAGGATTTCGCAATCACAGACTCTTGGCTTGGCGAATTGAATAAGAATGATTCTGAAAAGTCAAATCTGAGTGACCCACATACAGGTTTTGCCAGTTACCAAGACATGAATGCAGACCCACAACCCGACAGCGAATGGGTCCACAAAGGTGAAGAGAGGCTTGAAATTGACCAGCGTCAGGAACAGCAAGTAAATGGTTTGACTGAGGTCACAGTGACCCCTGTGACAAAAGTGACACCCCTCATCCCTCCAGAGGTTTGCCCAAATGATGTTTTATACATTTCGGACCTGATTACGTTCTCTGCCCGATTTTGTGGAGCCAATAGCCCCATCAACAAGACGTTGATGTTTGGTTCTTCCCTGGAGATGGTGGAGGTGGTGGTGGAGCTGATCACCACCACAGACCGGGGCCGTGGCTTCCTTCTACTCTACCAGTTCAAAACTGGCACAGACCCTGATCTTCGGACCTTGATAAAGCACGGGGACCAAGACAACCTCATTCATTTCCTAGTCATTGCTGGCATTGCTATCTTATCTGCAGTTCTTCTGATTGCACTCTGCCATACCTGGAGGTAAGTTTAAACTCTATTAAGTTCTCTCTGGTTTCTCAGCACTTTAAGCAAAGTCTGTTCCAGAAACTATTTTTTGTGCTAAAGCTTTAGACAAGTCTTACTGTTTGAGGGAGTTGTCTTTCAGGATCCAGCTTCAAGACTTGTTCCCAATGTGCATTCTTTAATTGAATAAAACTTCTTCATTTGATAATAGAAGGCAAAAAAGATTTGCAATGCCTGTATAAAGCCGAAGGTTGCTCCAAAGTGCAAGTGAAATATTATTGAATTATAGCCACTGCTGTAGTATAGGAATCGCAGCAGCCAATTTGACCGCAGCAAGCTCCCACAAACACCACTGTGACACTGACCAGTTAATCCATGTTAGTGATATTGGTTGAAGGATAACTATTGTCCTCGGACACCATGCGGAACTCCCCTGAAGTTTTTTGCAGATAGTGACATGGCATATCTTATATCTACCTGAAAGGGCATGGATGGGTCAATTCAAACACACCTTTCCCTTTGCAACTGGTCCCTTGATCAGTTTTATTTTCCCAGTAAAATGAAGTGTGGAAAGCAACCACTGTTTAAGGTTACTATGAATAACCATCATTAAATGCCCTTTATGTTAATTTCTTGGTATGGATATGAATAAAGACATATCTATGATAAAGTAACTTAAAGTAATATAGTTTTAATTGTTGATGGTAATTGGGTTGTCTTGGGAATCTTAATTGAAGCAATCTTAATTGAATCTGGCTTTGATAAATTTACACTGTCAATACCCATTAAGTTTCAAAATAAAACAGACCACTGGCTTTCTTCATTGGTATCTGTACTTAAGGCCTGGTGGCTCTTCTGTTGTATATTAAGAAATCATTTAGGATGGGGGCAAGTCTGTGCACTGTGGAATGATAATGGACTTTAGCTTTCAGGCTATCTTCATTCAGTGAGACTGTTCCACAGGTCATCCAACAGGGGAATCCATAAGACCATAGGAACAGAAATAGGCCATTCAGCCCTTTGAGTCTGCTGCCCCGTTCAACAAGACCTAGCTAATCTGATAATCCTCAACTCATTTTCCTGCCTTTTCCTTAAAACCCTTGATACCCTTCCAGATTAAAAATCTGATCATCTGAGCCTTGAATATATTTAATGACCCAGCCTCGATAGCCCTCTATGGTAAAGAATTTCACAGATTCACAACCCTTGGAGAGAAGAAATTCTTTCTCATCTCTGGCTTAAATGTACAACCCTTTACTCTGAGATAATGCCCTCTGATTCTGGACTGTCCCACAGGGGGAAATAACTTTTCTGCATTTAACCTGCAAAGCCTTTTAAGAATTTCGTACGATTCAATAAGATCACCTCTCATTCTTCTAAACACCCAGTACAGGCCCAACCTATTCAACTACGCTAGATTATCTGGAATTAAGAGTCTAATGATGACCATGAACCCATTGTCAGTTGTTGGGGGAAAAACCCAACTGATTCACTAATGTCCTTTAGGGAAAGAAACTGCCATCCTTACCTGATCTGGCCTGACCCACGGCAATGTGGTTGACTCTGAACTGCCCTCTGGGCAATTAGGGATGGGGCAATAAATGTTGGCCTATCCAGCTATGCCCTCCTCCTGTTAGTGAATATAAAAAAACTCCAGTGTAAACACTTTTTCTGTTAATTGGGGTTTCTCTGGCTCACCTTGTGTTGTTGATTACCCCTCTCCCAGAGACAGCACCACCTCCAAGCTTTGGAAATGCCCTCTGGAACCCTGTACGATGTGTGTTCTCAGGCCTTTCTGTCAGAACAGGAATTTGCACCAGACCCCTCTGCTATCACTTGGGGAAAGAGTTGGGCCTGGATTGAATATTATTTTCCTTACTCCCCCCGAGGAGAGTGGACAGCGAGTTTCCAACTGCCTGTTGGCCAGAGTTCGATTAGCTGCACCACAATTGGTAGGATTTCTGAGGGGGCTCTTTGGCAGTCGATTTGTGCATTGGGCTGGCCCAGATGCTTGAAAGATGCCCTGTAGAAATTCTGACCCCTGCAGATGTTTCGCTGCTGGTTATTTCTCTGTGGTTTTGGAGTTAGCCCGGGTGCTATATTGAAAACAGGTCCCAGCCCACCCTGAACACAAGAATTTCACATCAGATGTACTGATCAGTTCACAAGGCAATTTCCTGCCAGGAGCAGTGCGTCTAGACCTAGAACTCAAATCATATAACTCTTCTAGTCAGTAATTGCCACCAACATCCTGAAAAATTAGGCTTTCAGTTAGGGTTAACTGACTCCAGATGGAATAATCTCACAAGCATTGACTTGTGACTGCTTTGACTGACGTTTAGATTCCTGTTTTTTTATTTTTGTCTGTCTCCTGAGCCTTCCCCACTGAAAGCAATATTAGTGCATCAAGATTGTACTTCAGTTAATTGTTAAATGTTTAAACCTGACTTTTAAAAATAGCTACAAATTGCACAATAATTATTTGCTCTGATTAGTCAGTTGTAGTCCTAAGATGTTATGATTAAAATGGTCTCAACATAAAATGGAAGCAAATATCCTGCCTGTGTCAGCAATCTGTTTTTGTCTCTTCTCTATGGATTAGGAGCAGGAAGAGGCCGTTCAGCTGCTGAAGCCAGTTTTGCCATCCAGTGAAATCATGGCTGATTATCATAAGCTTATGACATTGAAATGTAAAAGATTTATCGCACAGAAGGAGGCCATTCAGCCCCTCTTATCTGTACTGGAAATACTGATTCAGGTTAATCTCCTTGACCAGCGCTCAGTTAATAGCTCTCTGTAGATTACAGCTTCTCGGTTAAAGAATTGACTGATTGATTCCAGAGTTTGGCGAGGTGTTATTTTTGTTGAGTTTTGTGGAGGGTTCCTCTCCGCACTATCGCCCTGAGCTTGCCCAGTTTATTCTACTCGCCATAATCGGAAATACTCAGTCATTGCCTGGATATCCCAGGGCGTACCAACATCCCCGGCACAGGCACCAGATTTAGGCTGTTGTGCCCTCAAAGTGCCAGCTGCTTGTGGTTGCCCTGCACGTTTGCAGACATTCACCCTGGGGATGGGGAAAAGGGAAATTGGTGCCTGCTTGTCCAACAAGGACTTCCTGGTGGTACAGAGAGGGGTGCCATTGTAGACCATGCTGCCAGCCTGGTCAGAGGTTGCCCCCCAGGTTGGTGCAGTCTCCATGGTCCCGAGGAACCAGTGCAGGAAGAAGATGGATGACATTTGCTCCACAGGGTAAGTGTCAAACTCTTTCTCTGTGACCTCACACTCTAGCTCTCTCTCTGCTACTGCACCCACCTCCCACCAAATCTCATGTTCTTCCATACTCACTGCCATGTGCAATATCCACCCTTGCTCACTCTTGCCATTGCTACCCTAATCGTGTCCCTTGCAGACAGGCAGGTAGACATATACAGAGTCAGGTGCACACTCACCCCCCAAACCCAGAATGGCCTCTGTGTTTACTCGGTCAGTTGGGACACCTCACCATTTCCTGCCCCACCCAGCAGCACTAACAGCTGTCCTACCCCCTTTCACCTCCTTCAATGCCCCCCACTTCCCACCAGCTCCAATACTGACACATCTCAGTGGCTTTGTTCTCGAGATTGGAGTCAGGAGTAGTTGCCGATGAGCACATTATTGCCATGTGTCTGCAGCTGGTCAAGGGAGAAATGCCCATAGCCGCTGACACTGGAAGGATTGTTGGAGACGAGGCACGGGCTTAACCCAGGAGGGGGTGGGGGAGCAGTCCCTGTGATGTTGGCAGTCACGTGAGTTACTCAATATGACTGGAGCAGTGGGCAGGTTTGTGGGTGGTACTGAGCAACTACCACAAAGGGAAATCAGTGCCCCACTTTGCCAGCAGGTCCCTGGAGGTCCTGGTAGTACAGAGAAGGTTGACGGCTAAGGATCCTGGGATTGTATTCATTAGAGTTTAGAAGATTGAGGGGCGATCTAATAGAAACTTACAAGATAATGCATGGCTTAGAAAGGGTGGACGCTGGGAAGTTGTTTCCGTTAGGTGGGGAGACTAGGACCCGTGGGCACAGCCTTAGAATTAGAGGGGGTCAATTTAGAATGGAAATGAGGAAACATTTCTTCAGCCAGAGAGTGGTGGGCCTGTGGAATTCATTGCCACGGAGCGCAGTGGAGGCCGGGACGTTAAATGTCTTCAAGGCAGAGATTGATAAATTCTTGATCTCGCAAGGAATCAAGGGCTACGGGGAGAGTGCGGGTAAGTGGAGTTGAAATGCCCATCAGCCATGATTAAATGATGGAGTGGACTCGATGGGCTGAATGGCCTTACTTCCACTCCTATGTCTTATGGACCACTTCCAGAGGACTGCCAGGGTAGACCACACTACCAGTAGTGTACAGGGTGCAGGACCTGCTGCCTCAGGCACCTGGCTGTCTCCATGAGCAGGTTGGCAGTTGCCAAGAAGAACCAGCTCCAGCCTGTTCACCAACATGGAAAGATGGGCCATGAAGCTCAGTGACTGAGGAGCAGCTGCTGTTGCCTCTCACCACGTTGGAAATAACGAGTTTGCTGTGGAGCTGAAAATGGCAGTGAGCACACCTGGAGTGGATGTGTTGTTCTGTGAGGGAGGGGGGGCTTCAAGTTTGAGCAATTTGAGGCAATTTAAACAGCGTCAGCATTACGCAGACCAACCCCCCCCCCTACTGAAGCTCAAACACACCTCCAAGCACTACTGGTGATTCATGGCCTAGGAAGCTCCCATCCCAAGTGTTTTTCTCAACATGCTGAAACATTTTAAACTCCCTACCAGGCAGTGTTTTCCCAAAATTCCACTCAATATCTTTACTAATTCTTCTACCAATTATTTCCATCTTGGTCGCACACTGTTCATAAAATATTTTGAATTGACCTATTCAGACATGTTATGACACACTTCTAGTGCAGGTGGGACTCAAACCCTTCTGGCCCAGAGGTAGGTACACTACCACTGCATCCCAAGAGCCTCAGGTACCTCAATATCCTTGGTTACCAACACTATTGATCTCTAGTGATGATCCTCCCTCTTTGTTTTGGCCCTCTCCCCAGCTGTTTCTTTCTTCTCTCTTGTTCTCTCTCTTTTTCTTTCTCGTTCTATCTTTTTTCTCTCTCTCTCTCTCTCTCTCTCTCTCTGTCTCTGTCTCTCTTTCTTTTTTCCCTTTCTCTTGCTCTCACTTTCTTTCTTTCTCTCTCTCTCTCTCTCTCTCTCTCTCTCTCACTTTCTTTCTCTCTTTCTCTCTCTCTCACTGTTTGTTTTCCTTCTCTTTCCTAATGATTCCTTTATAAATTCCCTAAAATCTCAACTCAAAGCACCCCTTAAGCTTTTATGTTTTGAGATAATCCATCTATGTAATCTCTGTTTATGAGTTAATCCTTGGAGCCTTGGTAACATTCTGGTCATTCTGTATTGCACCCTCCCATGACTGAAATATCTAAGTTGTGGTTTCTGGTAATCTGTACATCATGTTCCAGAGGGCAGTCTAACCAGGTCTTTGTACAGTAGCAGCAAAACTTCCTTACCTTTACATTCAAGTCCATTAATTATAAAATGTAACATTCAGTTTGCCTCGTTGTTTTTGTACCTGATGACAACTGAATGTAGTATATACATCCCTAAATAATCATGGATCTCTGTTGCTGGTGCTTTGCATCATTTGCAAGAGATTCTAGTTTCTGTTTCTGATCCAAAATAGAGGACATTATTTCACTGTGTCTACTGCAGTCTTGTACATTCAATCTTTTCATGTCTCTTTATAATTTTATACTCCGCGCTAAACTATTTCCTGTGCCACTGATCATTGTGTCATTAGAACAGATTTCTATTGTCTTATATAAAGGTATTAATAGATATCGTAGATAATTAAGGCCCCAGCACAAATCCTTGTGGGACCATTTTCCCCTTTCTGTCTGTTCGAATGCGGTTGGTAATAATGTAAACACCTGTGTAGGTTTGGGAAGTCTTGTCTCCCACACGATTCAGAGGAATAATTTGATCAGTTGTGAATCTTACTGCTCAGCTCCCTCCAGACATCCCTCTGGTCAAATTCCGAACACCTGGAATGGTCCCAGTTGGTGAGTAAGTGGAGCCCAGCTTTATTCTAGTCGGCTGTTTAATTTGGGTTGGATAAAAGTTCTGTAGCACCCCCTAACTGGACCTGTCCTGTCAGTTTGTCTCACTTCCACCCCTTGTTTCCAAAGTTGAATGGTTCCCACTGGATTGGTCCAAACGTGTGGGCAAAGTGGATACTGCTGCCTCCTGCAGGATGGCTGCCTGCCATCAGGTATATTGGAAAAATGTTACAGGCTAATCATCAACTTCAATGGCCAGCATTTCCCAGTGCAGGCCGTGAACCCAGAACTTCAGGCCCAGAGGTAGAATGGCTCTATCCGTTGTGCCACAAGGCTGCCTCCTCCACCTGTCTATACATGGGGGGTCTCCTCACAGGCCTCATATCTGATCACTTTTATCTATTTTTTTCTCCTGTCTCAGGAGATCACATTGTTGTGGGCTGTGGATGAAGTCAGTATTACGATGCACAATGGAAAACAACATTTAAGATTTTGGGGAAAAGAGAAGAATGGCATTGAGTCAGAGAGCCAGTACAGTGACAATGACTGAATGTGTTATATGGTATGATGGTACTATGGCTTTGAGGTGTAATTTGTCCTTTCTTCTAAATGAAGAAAGGTTGAAACAGAAGTGTTGAGTTGTCTGCTCAAAGCCAATAATGTAAACAGCTTGTGAGGCCTTGGGTTTTTATAAAAGTTGGAATAATAGAAGCAGCCTGAATGGGTGGCATCAAACTCCCACGGAACCAGGATTTTTAGTTTTGGCTTTCTGCAGTTGCTGGGATCTTGAAGCTGGATCTGCAAATTCTATCTCTCTCTCTCTTACAGATAAAAGCTGGCATTCTCTTCCTGCTGCATGAATTGCCTGTGAGACAATCTGTTTTACTGAATTTGCCTTTGCCAAGGGTGTGTTTATGGGGAGTTACTATATTGGAACAGTGAATTAGAAGTCGTTAATATATACATTATTTTGTTAAGCACTTTGATGGAGTTGAGTTAAGCCAATTCTTTTATTTTTATTTTGTCTGCATTTTAACTGTAATGTAAAGATAAAGCGTGTTTTGTTTAAATTTGTTCAGTTTGACCATTTTGAATTGCATCTGGAACACAACACCTTCTATTTACCTTTTGAAATAAGAAAACGTTGGGGTCTAGATTATTTTCTTAATATATTTTGAGGGGGTTTTGTCTGGTTCATTTACAATGACACTAACTAGAATGACTAGTTGAACTTTTCCTGCACATTTCCTCTTTAAATTAAAATGTGAGAAAAAAACTGAGACTTAGAGAATTCTTTCAGAATCCTACAGTGTCCCCAAAACACTTCTCAGCCAATAAATACTTCTATATTCTGATTTCCGTTGTAATATAGGTCTAACAAACAGTCCAATGAGATAATGACCAGATCATCTGCTTTTAGTGATGCTAATGGAGGAATGGATAACAGCCAGGAGATTAGGGCAAACACCCCTGCTCCTCTACAGAATAGTGTGATGGGATTAGTTTGCCTCCTCTTGAGAGGGAACACCTTGTTTAATTTCTCATCTAAAAATAGTGAATCTGACAGACCAGCATCGCTTCAGTCCTGTATTTGGGTGAGTTTGGAACGTGCTGTTGAAGGAGCCTGGGTGAGTGTATCTTGTAGACTGTATACACAGCTGCTCCCGAATGGTGTTGGAAGGAGTGAATATTGTAGATGGTTTTGGTGATCTGGCAGCTGCTTTGTTCTGGATTGTGACATGTGTCTCGAGTGTTGTTGGAGCAGCACTCATCCAAGCAGGTATTTCATCGCATTCCTGACCTGTGCCTTGTACTGGGGTGGTTGGGGTGACTTATTGGCTGCAGTACTCCTAGCCACTGATCTCTCCTTGTAGGCATAGTATTTATGCAGCTGGTCCAGTTCAGTTTCTGCTTGGTGGTAAGCCCCATGATGTTGATAGCAAAGTATTCAGTGAGGGGTACCCGAGGAGTAACAAATGGTGTTGAACATTGCGCAATCATTGGCGGACATTCTCACTTCTGATCTGTGATGGAGAGAAGGTCAATAGAAAGCAGCTGAAGATGGTGGGGCTTAGGACACTACCCTGAGGAGGAACTCCTGCAGAGATATTTGGAGCTGAGATGATTGACCTCCAACCACAGCCATCTTCCTATGTACCTGATATGACTGTACTTTTAATGGGGGTTCTGCACGACACCCAACTGGACCCTTTCATAATCTTTAAAAATCTGCTATGAGCCTTCTCTTATTTACAGGAAAGACTCCCCTCCAAGTCTCTGACTGCCTGACTAGCCTGGAGCTGCATTGCCAATCTCTCACTGTCACTGGGTGGAAATCCCTGAGGCTCCCTCTCCAACAGCACTGTTCACTTCTCATGGACTGCAAGGTTCAATGAGGCAGCTCACCACCACCACCTTGAGGGATATTGAGCAACGTGCAGCTGCTCAGAGGATCGTGCTTGGCGTGCCCACGTTGTTCCTAGCTTTGACCTCCAGTTCCAGAAATCAGTGCCGCACACGGACCTCGGAGGGTGTGCCTATAGGGAATGAAGCTGTAGAGGATGGGCAATAAATGTTGGCCTTGCTGGCGATGCCTTCATCCTATGAAGAAATAAAATGGAGGGCATTTCAGTCTTTCCCAACAGTTGTAATCTCTCTTTGATCCAAGTTTTAATAGATTTCTGGGTGAAATATAATTTTGTTGGATGCATGTGCCCTCTTATGTCACATGGGGATGGGCCAGAAATACCAATTGTTAGGTAAACTTCTCAGCAATCTGCCATTTATTTCTTGATGTGAAATTTGATGCGAAGTAATGCAAAGCAATTTGAATCGAAGAAGTGTGCAGAAGGTCTCTGAGATTTTGCTCTTGGAATGGATTTATTTCTGAAGAAGGGTCTAGGCCCGAAACGTCAGCCTTCCTGCTCCTCTGATGCTGCTTGGCCTGCTGTGTTCATCCAGCTCTACACCTTGTTATCTGCAAGTGGAAAAATGTTGGATAAGGACAAGGTCAGACCTGCAAGCTCCATGATCCAAAATGCCACTAACATGCTCTCAGTCCACTCTCTTACCAATAAGAACCAGTTGGGCAAAGAACTAGAAGGAGAGGAAATGGAGTCACTGATTTCCAGCAAAATTCAACACTTTTGGGAATGTATGGAAAACTGACCGCAAATGGCTGTGGGTTGATGGGCAGATAGTTCACGCAACTACTATTCCCCAAAGAGGTTTCCTTATATTCCCAATCTGTGGGTGTGCCACAGGGCTCTCTGTTCAGTGATGAGAAAGTCTGCTGGACTACAGTTCACTGTTGTCACCCAAGCAAACTTCCCAGCAGTCTGAGCAATGTCCAGCGCACCATTTGCACAGAGAAAGTGGTGGGACAATAATGTGAGGCAGTTCTGTTCTTGTGAGCCTGTTCCGGCATTCACAAAGCCATAAGACATAGGAGCAGAAGTAAACCATTTGGCCCATCAAATTTGGTCCACCATTGGATGAGTTCATGACTGATCTGATAATCCTCGACTTGACTTTTCTGCCTTATTCCTATAACCCTCAATTCCCTTACCAATTAAAAATCAGTCCATCTCAGCCTTGAATATATTTTAATGACCCAGCATCAACGGCCCTAATTCCTCCTCAGTGCTGTCTTAAATGTGCAGTCCCTCATTGAGATGATGCCTTCTGGTCCTGGATTTTCTCACAAGGGGAAGCAACTTTACTGCATCTACCCTGTCAAATTCACTAAGAAATTAGTATGTTTCAATAAGTTTGCCTGAGGCAGAGTAAAGGTGGGAGTGAAGAGGTCATCCTTGGGCTGATCACAGAGGATGGAATCAGTGAGATTTATCCATGCACAGAGCCTAAACCCTCAGTAGCATTTTTTAAATCTGCTTCCCCATCGCTGCCCCCCTGCTATCTGGGCACTAAGCTGCCTTACCACTGGCCAGGTAAACTTGAGGATTCTCTGTGGAAGGGTCTGCAGCCCTGGGAACTCTGAGTCACCGTGATGTTACATGTTCTATGAACAAAGCTGGGTCCTAACACCTTCCACTCATAACTGGGATTTACCTGCATTTTTTTTGAAAAAATTGTCTTGGGGTATGGATGTCACTGGGCCAGCCCAGCACTTTTGCCCATTCCTTTTGTCCATGGGGCAGTTAACAGTCAACCACACTACTGTTGGTCTCAGTAGCCCAGACCAGGTAAGGATGGCAGATTTCCCACTTCTGACACACTTTTGGGCGGCATGGTGGCTCAGTGGTTAGCACTGCTGCCTCACAACACCAGGGACCTGGGTTCAGTTCCGGCCTCGGGTGACTGTGTGGAGTTTGCACGTTCTCCCCGTGTTTGATTGGGTTTCCTCTGTGTGCTCCGGTTTCCTCCCTCAGTCCAAAGATGTGCAGGCTAGGTGGATTGGCCATGCTAAATTACCCCACAGTGATCAGGCATGTGTAGATTAGATAGGTTATAGGGGGATGGGTCAGTGTGGACTTGTTGGGCTGCACGGCCTGTTTCCACACTGTAGGAATTCTAGATGGGTGTTTAAGATAATCAGCACTGCCTGCATGGTGACGGTTAGGTTAGCAGCTTCTTCCAGACTTTGTACTGTGTTCCTCCATTAATATGGGCTTATGAAAAAAATAATCAACAGGCAGAATGAACTGAATTGACTCCACCTGTACTTTAAACTTTCTCCATTTCTAATCCTGGGTTCTGAACATTTTTAACCAGTTGGCACCATTATCATGTGCTCTAATAACTGTTTGTAACCGTAACAGGCACATGGAAAAAGTGTGCTGCTCCAGTGGTATTGAGCAGCCATCTGCTTGTTTGGTGAAAGCCAAATTTTCCTGAAAGAACTCCAGGTTTTTGATGCGTCTGTCATTTGTTCGCTTACCAGTTTTTTGAATGAAAGACTTGGTAAACTGGACGGAGAGTCTTCTCGAGTGTGTGGTTGTCATAGTGATGATGACACGTGGTCATTGCAAGAACCTGTGCCTTTTTTTAATGTGGGGGGGAGCTGCTCTGACTGAGGAAATATATTTGGCAAGATGTTCCCCAACCTTGACGATGTGAAGCTGTTTGGCAGGTTCTAGGTTGCAAACATAATTCATAATTCTGTTTTTTTTTCAAAGTTCTGAGATTTCAGATACAAGTCTAAACCAAAGTGTTATATTTTTTATTCAGGAAAAAGGCTCATTGTAAAGGAAGTCATTCCCATTGCTCAAGAAGGCATGAGGTAAATCTAATTTAAGATGTTGGTCTGATTTTATAAATAGTCTTTTTTTAAAAAAGAAATTAATGTTTGTTATTTCTGTTCTTTCAGTGATAAGAGGGGAAGACTGTTCACGCGACAAGTGTTTAAGATTTGGAATATGCTGTGTGATAATGTGGTGGTGGATGCAGATTTAATTGTAGCCTTCAGAAAGGAATTGGATAAATACTTAAAGGAGAAAATATTGCTTGGTTTGGGGCAAAGATTTGGGAGTGTAATCGATGGAATGTTTTATGAAAATGATGGTGCAAACTCAATGTGCTGAAATGGCTGTGGCATGAGGTCATCATTTGGGAAGAGTTACTGTTGAAGTTGCTCCAACCAATCTGGTGATAGAACAGTCTTTAGATGGAGAGTTGGATATTCTTGCACTGGGTCCTGATGGATACAGATGTGTCTTCCAGTGCTGCTGATGATTATAATTATCATAGAATCCCTACAGTGTGGAAACAGGCCCTTCGGCCCAACAAGTCCAAACCGAACCTCAGAGCATCCCACCCAGACCCATCCCCCTATAACCTGCCTAATCTACACCTCCCTGAACACTTTAGGCAATTTAGCATGGCCAATCCACCTAACTTGCACATCTTTGGACTGTGGGAGTAAACCGGAGCAAACCCATGCAGACACGGGGAGAACGTGCAAACTCCACATAAACAGTTGCCCCAAGGCTGGAATTGAACCCGGGTCCCTGGCGCTGTCAGGCAGCTGTGCTAACCACTGTGCCACTGTGCTGCCCTATAATTATGCCTAACTAGTTAATGTTTGTTTTTTCTATTGCTACAATGCCATAAATTCTTTTTTTTTTGTAAGACAAGTACATCTGGTTAAGACTCTTCAGTGGTTTATCCTCTTCGACCGAAAATTAGACAGACCCTTAGCCTCAATTTAGAAGGATTGTTGGCAGTGAACTACCACAACCACAAGCCATCAGCAATTGATAACCAGAGCCTGACAATGGCAGCCTTGAGATGATGTTTTTATTCTATGATTCTAAAGCAAAATGTCATGGATGCTGGACCAGATAGTGGAAATTTGATAGCAGACCAGAATGGACTGGAAATGCTGAACTGGTCAACTAGCACCTGTGAAGATGAAGGCTTTATTAATGTAGATATAGAGCACAAGAGCAAGGAGGCTATACTGAACTTGTATACAACACTTAGTCTTCAGCTGGAGTATTAAGTGCAGTTCTGGGTACTACATGTCAGGAAGGATGTGAACACATTGGGGATATTGTAGAAGCAGTTTGGTGGTTCCAGAGAAGTGAAATTTCCGTTATGAAGATACTTTGGGAAAAGTTGGATCCATTTTCCTTGCTGAAGAGAAAGCTAAAAAGATAATGTTTTAAAAGGTCTGCAAGCCTAATGGGACAGAATAAACCAGGAGAAACTGTTCCCACTTAGAAAAGGATCATGAACAAGACCGCACAGATTTTAAAGTAACTTGCAGAAGAAGCAAATGTGATGTGAGCAAAAATGTTTTTTTTCACATTTGTAGTTTGGGTCTTTTTCTTTATTCATTCGCGGGATGTGGGCATCACTGGCTGGACCAGCATTTATTGCCCAGAGGGCAGTTCAGAGTCAACCACATCGCTGTGGGTCTGGAGTCACATGTAGGCCAGATCAGGTAAGGATGGCAGTTTCCTTCCCTAAAGGGCATTAGTAAACCTGATGGGTTTTTTAACCTGATAATTGGCAATGGATTAATGGTCATCATTAAACTCTTAATTCCAGATTATTACTGAATTTAAATTCTGCCAAGTGCCATGGCAGGATTTGAATTCAGGTCCCCGGAATATTACTTGGGGCTCTGGATTAATAGTCTATCGATAATACCACTAGGCCTTCACCTAGCCTCTGGAACGCACCCGGTAATGAGACGGAGGCAGATTTGATTGAGAAAGTTGCAGAGGTGGGGAGAGGGGGAATGGAGAAAAGAACGAAAAGGAAGTTATGTGATGTTGGGGTAGAGGAGGTGGGGCAGCGAGATTTAAAAACACATGAACATCCAAAGCAAAAGGAGAAGGATTCTAAAGAAAGGTCTCATGTGAAGCATTAACTGTTTCCATCTCCACACAGATGCTGCCTCAGCATTTCCAGTGCTTCTGGCTCTGATTTCAGAATTCGACTCTTTGCTGCTTTTGCATTTGTACAAAAGGAGGTGGAAATTTGACAAGTACGACACACAGAATGAATCTGGAAGAGGTGTAAATGATTGTTGCACAAGAAAATCGGCAAAAGCAGCAGAGTGTCCAGTATCCTGGCAGTGTGATGGGCAAAGTTAGGGAAGCAGAAGGGAAGACCATGCTGCTCGGCACATTAGCAATAGGTCCTAGTACCAGGATTATTTTCTGTGTTTAGGCTGACAGTGGAGCGTTTCACCAATAATGGATATAGTCTGGCTTGGAGACTGCAGATGCTGGAAGCTAGAGTCAATAAATGTGGGGCTGGAAAAGCACAGCAGGTCAGACAGCATCCAGGGAGCAGGGAAGTCAACGTTTCAGGCTGAAACCCTTCATCAAGACAAAGGGTCATCAAGACAGCATCTGAGGAGCAGGAAAGTCAAGGTTTCAGACGTAAACCCTTTGTCTTGATGAAGGGTTTCAGCCTGAAACGTTGACTTCCCT
>JAHRHZ010000098.1:38081349-38177376 GCA_024137785.1 Ginglymostoma cirratum
CCCCCCCCCCACTTCTCTGCCCCTTCTCTCTCTCTTCCCCCTCCTTTTTTTTCCTTCACCAATAACGCTGGAGGACTGCAGTCAGTGTTGTCGCTGCCCTTTTCCTCACAGGCCCCAACCACTTCTTCCACTCCCTCAGTCTCCACCCTGACTCATTAGATGGAATAGCAAGGTCATGTGTTCAAATCCCAGATCAGACATTTGAGGCTGACACAGCTGCAGTACTGAGGGGGTGCTGCAGTTTTGGATGTGATGATAGACCAACGGTCTGTCTGTCTCCTCAGGCAGCCAGGGAGGTGTGAACAATTCTATGGCACTACATTGAAAGAGAACAGAGGCACCCCCACTGTCCCGGCCAACATTTATCCCTCAATCAAAATCTCAAAAAACAGGCTGTCTACCCATGATCACATTGCTGTTCGTGGGGGCTTGCTCTGTGTAAATTAGTTGCCCCGTTTTCCTAAATTGCAACAGAGACAACACTTAACAGTGCTTCTTTAGTTGTGAGCTTTTGGGATATCTCTGTTTTAAATAAAAACACTAGTCATTTTCTTTTCCACCTGACCAGTGGGTCAGATGATTAAGATCCCAGTTGATAAGGGACCAGTTAAAAGCATCAGCAAGTCTGGAAATGTGTGTCTGACCTGCCAGTCCCAGCTGGCTTCCTTGTCCAGTTTTTGACTGTAAGACCCAGTGTCTATATTGTGAACAATGGTCATAATCCGTTCAAAAAGGGAGCATGTCACCCTCTGTTTTGGGAACTGGTCCATTCTGAAAGGGAAAGAACAAAGAAACCATTGACTTCCTACTGAAACTTTGTTGAATCACTAAAACAGGCCTTGCTATGTTTCTCGTACATATTCTCAATTCATGGCTGTGTTGGCTAGTTCAGCATTTTCTGCCTGCCCCTAGTTGCTCCTTGAGGAGGTGGTGGTCAGTTACCTCTTTGAACCACAGCAGTCCAAGTGCTAAGGTAGACGCTCAATGCCTTAGGGAGGAAATTCCATGATTTTTGACCCAGAGACACTGAAGGAATGGCAACATTTCCGAGTCCGGATGCTGTGCGGCTCAGAGGGGAACTTGCGGGTGTTAGTGTTCCCATGTATCTGCTGCCCTTGTCCTGCTAGACTGTGGTGGTCACGGATTTGGAAGGTGCTGTCTAAAGAGAGTTGGGTTACTGCATTGAATCAGCGCCCTTCTATATTAGGATTCCAGAGCTGCAGAGGAATGTTGATCCAAATCCGCGTTATAGTTTTTTTCATTTTTATAGAACGGGATCCAGAATTCTGCAGTTGATATCGGAGAAATGCAGCTTGTGGCCAACAGGACAAACCAGGAGGTCTCGTTAGAAAATGAGAACAATCACAGCATCAGTCTCAGGGGAATGGGTTAGTATGTGTGGAGATTTTTTTCAAAAGTACTTGAGATCTGGTTAGAGTCCAAGGGAAAGCACGGGAGGTCCTTTTCTCAATAGTGGCAGCTGAACCATGAGCCCAAATTAATGTTACCGCCACTTAAATAAAATATTCTTTTTCCCATTGAATGCAGGAGGCATTCTCCATGTTTGTTTAACTCCTCTCCACACTTGGGAAAAGTGACATTCCCAACATTCAGAAATTTCCATGTTTACAAAAGGAATTCAAGTTTATCTGACTGTGAATTCAGGAATAAATAATATTTCTAATGGAAATGCTAAACTTTTGAGAAGAAATGTGGAAATGGCTTCTATGAAACTCACTAATGATTTGTAATTGTTATGCTCATTATTAAATTTGAAACCACAGCCTTGAGACTTTTTAGCAGACTGAGATGTACAGATTTTTCTTCTTAAATAATACCAAACTGAACTTCAATTTATTTTAAGAGTTTAAAGAATTGCTTTAAAGCTCAGCTTTAGTAGAAATTCTCTATGTTAATGAAGTGATTCTCGCTTGTTAAAGTTCTCTTTAATTCTCAGTCTGACTTGTTGCAGGTAATTCAAACCGCACTGATGTGGAAATGGCCTCCAGTGAGTCAGCAGTGACAGAGACTGGGAGTGATGAGATCTTTGTGATTTCAACTGGTCTCAGCCTGGGCAATTTACATTTCTCCAGCTTTAAAACAAAGGTACTTTAGAGATGTTGGATGGAGGATAGAAATTGAATCGTCAGCTTGTGAATTATTGAACTTAACACTCTCCTTGTTTGCAAACCACTCTTCTTTGGGGTATGGTTTTATCTACGTTTTGGGGATGTTGAACATCATTGGTATGGCCAGCAGTTCTTGCCTGTCCCTAATTGCCCATTTCGAAGACGGTGGTGAGCTGTCTTCTTGAACCACTGCAGACTTTGGAGTTTCTGGCAGTAATTCAGGAGATGCAGCAAAAATTCATCCCCAGGAAAAAGAAGCATGGTACAGAGAGGATGAGGCAACCATGGCTGACTAAGGAAGTCAGGGATAGCATAAAAGCAAAGGAGGAAGCATGTTAATGTGGCAAAAGGCAGTGGGAAACCAGAGGACTGGGAAGCTTACAAAGACCAACACAGGGCAACAAAAAAAGAAATAAGGAGGGAGAAGATTAAATATGAGGGTAAGCTAGCCCATAATATAAATGAAGACTATAAGAGTTTCTTTAGATATATAAAGGACAAAAGAGAGGCAAAAGTGGACATTGGACCACTGGAAAATGACAGTGGAGAGATAGTGGTGGGGAACAAGGAAATGGCTGTGGAATTACTTCGCGTCAGTCTTCATGGTGGAAGACATGAGTACTCTCCTAAAAATTCAAGAGATTTAGGGGGCACAGCTGAGTATGGTGGCCATCACCAAGGAAAAGGTGCTAGTAAAACTGTTTGAGCTGAAGGTGGATAAATCACCTGGACCAGATGGACTACACCCTAGAGTGCTAAAGAAGATAGCTGAAGAGATAGTGGAAGCATTAGTGGTGATCTTTCAGGAATCACTAGAGCCAGGGAGGGTCCCAGAGGACTGGAAAATTGCTAACGTGACACCTCAGTTTAAAAAGGGAGTAAGGCAAAAGCCAGAAAATTACAGGTGGATTAGCTTAACCTCGGTCGTGGATAAGATTTTGGAGTCCATTGTAAAGGATGAGATTTCTGAATACTTGGAAGTGTATGGTAAAATAGGGCAAAGTCAACATGGTTTTGTCAGGGGTAGGTCATGTCTGACAAATCTGCTAGAAAATTTTGAGGAAGTAACAAGCAGGGTAGACCAAGGAGAGCCAATGAGTGTTATCTACCTGGACTTCAAGAAGGCCTTTGACAAGGTGCCGCACAGAAGGCTCTTGAATAAGATTAAGGGCACATGGTGTTAGAGGCAGGGTGCTAGCATGGATAGAAGATTGGCTGTCAGGCAGAAAGCAGAGAGTAGGGATAAAAGGGTCTTTCTCAGAATGGCAGCTGGTGATGAGTGGTGTTCCGCAAGGGTCAGTGTTGGGACCTCAGCTTTTCACTTTGTACGTTAATGATCTAGATGAAGGAACCGAGGGCATTCTTGCTAAGTTTGCAGACAACACAAAGATAGGTGGAGAGACAGGTAGTATTGAGGATGTGGGGAGGCTGCAGAAGGATTTGGACAGGTTGGGAGAGTGGGCAGAGAAGTGGCAGATGGAGTACAACATGGGAAAGTATGCGGTCATGCACTTTGGGAAGAAGAACAAAAGCTTGGACTATTTTCTAAGTGGGGAGAAAATTCAGAAATCTGAAGTGCAAAGAGACTTGGGAGTTCGAGTCCAGGATTCTCTCAACGTAAACTTGCAGGTTGAGTCAATGGTCAGGAAGGCAAATGCAATGTTGGCATTTATTTTGACAGGACTTGAATATAACAGCAGCGATGTACTCCTGAAGCTTTACAAGGCTCTGGTCAGGCCACATTTGGAGTATTGTGTGCAGTTTTGGGTGCCATATCTCGGAAAGGACATACTGGCCCTGGAGCCGGTTCAGAGGAGGTTCACGAGAATGGTCCCAGGAGTGGAAAGTTTAACATATGAGGAACATTTGACTATACTCATTGCAGTTTAGAAGGATGAGGGGGATCTAATTGAAACTTACAGAATACTGAATAGCCTGGACAGAGTGGATGTTGGGAAGATGCTTCCATTGGTCAGAGAGACTAGGACCCGAGGGCACAGCCTCAGAGCAAAGGGAAGACCTTTTAGAACAGAGATAAGGAGAAACCTCTTCAGCAGAGAATGGTGAATCTATGGAATTCACTGCCACAGAAGGCTGTGGAGGCCAGGTCATTGAGTACGTTTAAGATGGAGATGGATTCTTGATTATTAAGGGTTATGGGGAAAAAGCGGGAGAATGGGGATGAGGAACTCATCAGCCATGCTTGAATGGCAGAGCAGCCTTGATGGGCCGAATGGCCTAATTTCTGCTCCTATGTCTTATGGGTACAGGTACGCCCCACAGTACTGTTATGAGAGAGTTTTAGAGATTTGACCCAGTCAAATGGAACTAGATCAGACTGGGATGTCTAGTTGGTGCAGATGAGTTGAGCTGAAGGGTCTGTTTCGGTGCTGTATGACTCTGACTCTATACGCTGATGAACAGAGACATTAATGCCAAGTTGGAATGGTGTGTGGTTTGGAGACAATCTTGCAGGTGCTGTTCCCACGTTTCAGCTGCTCTTGTCCTTCTTGATGGTAGAGGTTACAGGTTTGGAAGTAGCTATTGAAGGAGCCTTGGTGAGTTGCTGCAGTTTGTTGGGTCTCAGGTTCTTTAACTTGTTCCTCCTGGACTGAAAATGTGCCAATTACACAATGTCCTTACAGTACTGAAATTCCTCACTATTAATTAATCACTAGAATGCTAACTTCAGAACAGATTAGCTTCGTCATCACCACCCCCAACACAAACCTCCCAGTTGCCTTTTCTTTCTAAAATCTATGAAGGGTTTTAAAACCCAAAAGTGGCACTATCTGGGTCAGTATTTATTTATCATCTCTCATCTATTATTTAAATTCAGTCTTGGGGTGTGGGAGTCTGTGGTAAAGCTGACAAATTGGCCATCTTGAGATGGTGATGTTATGAGTGAGTGACTTGCTTGGACATTTAAAGAACCAACCAAACCAGATTGGAACCGTAGATAGTAGGAACTGTCAATGCTGGAGTCAGAGATAACAAGGTGTGGAACTGGAGGAACACAGCAGGCCAGGCATCAGAGGAGCAGGAAAGCTTTTTGGGTCTGGACCCTTTTTCAGAAATGGGGGAGGGGAAGGGGACTCTGGAATAAATAGAGAGGAGGGGCGGTGATAGAAGGTGGATGGTGAAGCAGATAGATGGGAGATAAGTTGGACAGGTCAAGGAGGCGGGGATGAGGGGGGCGCTGGTCTTGGAAGGAGGTCAGGGGTGGCGAGATTTTGAAGCTCGGAGAGTCCACATTGAGACCTTTGGGTCATAGGCTTCCAAGGCAGAATGAGGTGTTGTTCCTCCAGTTTCCGGGTGGCATCGTTGGGACACTGGAGGAGGCCCAGGATGGACATGTTGTCCAGGAAGTGGGAGGGGCAGTCGAAGCAGGGTTTGGAACTGGGAGGTGTTGTCGTTTGTCGTGAACTGTGTAGATGCTCCACAAAGTGGTCTCCGAGTCTCTGCTTGGTCTCCCCGATGAAGAGGAGGCCACATCGGGAACCATAGTCATGTATTGACCCAGACCACCTAAGCAGGGCAGACTTCCATCCTTTAAATAATAATAACAGCCCTTTAATGTCTAGATCCTTGAGTTCTTGACTCTTCTCAAGTATTTTGTAGAATAGCAGAACAGTGCAGTGCTGCCTATAGAGTCTGTTCCAGCTCAACTAAAGAGTAATCCAGTTATTTCCAATTGTCCCTCAATTTTCGTCAAATCCTTTTCAATTTTAACCCTTCAGGATTGATTTGATTCCCTTTTCAAATGCTCCCACTGAGTCTGCATTCACCACCCAAATTCCTAGCATTGCCTTTCAAAATTTGGTTCATTTTTCAAAATTTATTGTGAAAGGTTCAGTATGAAAATTTAAACCCTGTTATTCCCTGTTTTTTGGGGAAGGGATGAAGGATAAATCAAATTTAAGTGGAAGAATCAGTCCAGAATCGGGCAAAGTCTAAGGATGGATGATTTAAAAACTGCTGCCCTGGGAGAGAGCAGATAGGGCCTTGTCTTTACATCACGATTTGTGTTCAAATCCTGGAGTGGGGCTCAAACTCACAATCTGCACTGAGTTGTTAATCCAGGATCACTATTTCAGGAGCACACCCATTTTGAACATCCTTTCCTCATTTTGCCAACATGGTTCACTACACCATGGATTTTCAACCTTTACCTAAATTCAATAAATGTCAATGCTCAAGAGTGTCAGTGCAGGCATAATGGCCTATTGGTCTCCTTCTGCACCATAGTAATTCCAAGGTTCTGTGAAATTTAACAGAAAACTCTATGCTTCCTCAATGACAGATATTGCAGATTTTTAGTTTTTTTGTACTTTTAAAATATATAGACACTAAATAATGGAATCTGGATTTCTTTAAAATAATGTAGAATAGATATTCTGTTTTTGTTTTTAGAAAGAACATTTGATACAGTCAGAACAAATGTAGGTCTTTGCCCTAAACAGTGCCAGCTCTAGTTCATACAAAAGTGCAAGGTTCTGATGTTGGCATGACAGCTGGTGAATGTTTTGGTTTGTAATAATTGTCTAGACGAATAAACTGATGAGATTATCTCATTTTCTGGAAGGAAAACAAAGATTAACAGTGAGTTTCTGTTTGGCATCAGGATTTCCTGCCCAAATGTCACGTTACAGTGATTACACTAACAAAAACACGCATTTATGTAGAGTTTTTAACATAGCAAAACATTCCAACTCACTTCACAGGCAAGTTATTGCACAAAATTTGACACTTAAGGAGAAATTGAAGTAAGATGATCAACAACTTGGTCATGAGCTGGGTTTTAACGAGTATCTTTAAAAGAGGAAAACAAGATTAGTAACATCCCAGAACAGGTTGATTAGAGAATCCTAAAGAGGTTGGAGTCTGACATCCAGGCAATTAGTTGCCAGACTTTCAATCTGGCTGAGGCTCCCAAATGTGGCTGCAGTAGGATTACCGCTGACTTTCTAGCTCGTGGACAGGGTCACTGCTGCCCTGTAATATCCTGGGCCCAAGTTTCAGATTTTCTGTTTTAAATTTTAAAAAAAGAAGCATTATGAAGAAAAATACAGAATTTAATCATTAATTCAAGATTTTTTGTGGCCTTTGAAATAAAGCCCCATACAATCATCTACATCTATTAATTATATATTAGATACTCTTATACACTACATAGAATCCCTACAGTATTGCAGCAGGCCATTCAGCCCGTTGAGTCCACATTGACCCTCTGAAGAGCATCATACCAACCCCCACCCCCTACACTATAACCCTGTATTTCCCATGGCTAATCCTCCTAACCTGTACATCATGGGCAATTTTCCATGGCCAACCCACCCAACCGACACATCTTTGGACGGTGGGAGGAAAGCCACACAAAGGGAGAATGTACAAAGTCCACACTGTCGCCTGAGGTTGGAATCGAACCTGTGTCTCTGGCATTATTAGGCAGTAGTGGAATAGCAAATCATATTCAGCCTGGGAACCCTGCAGCCCAATGGTATCAATGTGGATTTCACAAGCTTCAAAATCTCCCCTCCCCCGACCACATCCTAAAACCAGCCCAGCTCGTCCCCGCCTCGCTAACCTGTTCTTCCTCTCACCTATCCCCTCCTCCCACCTGAAGCCGCACCCCCATCTCCTATCTACTAACCCCATCCTGCCCCCTTGACCTGTCCATCCTCCCTGAACTGACCTATCTCCTCCCTACACCCCCACCTACACTCACCTTTACTGGCTCCATCCCCGCCTCTTCGACTTGTCTGCCTCCTCTCCACCTATCCTCTCCTCTATCCATCTTCTATCCGCCCCCCCCCTCTCTCCCTATTTATTTCAGAACCCTCTTCCCCTCCCCCATTTCTGATGAAGGGTCTAGGCCCGAAACGTCAAACTTTCCTGCTCCTATGATGCTGCTTGGCCTGCTGTGTTCATCCAGCTCCACACCTTGTTATCTCTAACCACTAAGCTACCATGCTGCCTCATGCTGCATGTTGTTTGGGTTTATTTCCAAATTTTAGTTTTTCAGATGCTTGGTCTCATTTCCAAATATTTCTAAATGTATTTACACCCTTCCTTCTCCAATCAATCAGCTTAGGAGTCAGCGATCTTTCCAACCAGAAAATCCCTTTCAGTGAACTCTCCCCTTTGAGCAGGCTAACGGAATGTCAAGGCAGCTTGATTTCACCCAGGTTAGCCAGAAACACACAATCTGGACAATTACCTTTTTAGAACTGAAATTCAGAACAAACTTTCACGAGGAAATCTGACTAATAGGAAAGAATGACTCAGCCTCATATAATCTAAACAGCAGTATTGGAGGCTGCTTAAAGCAGCACTGTTTGCAATCTTTCCCCAGCTGATTTAGTGAGCTGCAAAGGATTCTTAGTTTCCAAACAAAATCGTGATGGTCTCCCTTTTGAAACTAGCTGAGTTTGAAATTCCATTGTAACCTGCACCCTCTGAGATAGAAGGTCAATGTCTTTTTTAAAATATCAATTCATGGTGTGTGGGCATCACTGGTTGAGCCAACAGTTATTGCTCATCTCTAACTGCCCTGAAGAAGGTTGTGGTGACCCACCTTTTAAACCGCTGCAGTCCTTGGTGAGTGGATATTTTGATCCCAAAGCACTTTAGAAACAGTGAAGTATGAATTATAAGGGTACTGACCTGCTCTTCCAATTTACCTGAAATTGCCTTAAAAGAGCTTGTAGAACCTTGGTTTAATATCTGAACCAAAAAAAAATGCACTTTGCACATCCTGATTATAGTAACGTCAGCCTGGAAGCCACTGGAGTGGGATTTATACAGTCATAGAGTCATACAGCATGAAAACAGAGACCCTTCAGTCCAATAAGTCCATGCTGACCAGGTATCCAAAACTAAACTGGTCCCATTTGCCTGCTCCTGGCCCATATCCTTCTAAACCTTTCCTATTCATGTACCTTTCCAAATGTCTTTTTAAATGTTTTAATTGTACCTACATCCATCACTGCCTCTGGCAGTTCATTACACGCACTAATCACTCTGTGTAAAACAGTTGCCCCTCATGGCCTTTTAAAAACTTTCTCCTCTCACCTTAAAACTATGCCCCCGTGTTTTGAGCTCCCCCACCACAGGGCAAAGACCCTTGCTATTTATGTTTAAATCTCTATAACGTCACCCCTCAACCTCCTACACTCCAGTGGAAAAACATCCCACCCTGTGCAGCCTATTTTTGTAATTTAAACCCTCCATTCTCAGCCACATCCTGTTAAATCTTGTGTAAACTATCTCAATTGAATATTGAACGGAATTGAATTGAATTAACTTCATTGTCACATACTCAAATGAGAACAGTGAAAGGTTTATAGGTTGCCACTTACAGCACCATCTTAGGTGCAAAGATACCCAAGTACAACTTCGACAGTTACAAATTAGTTACAGTGTAACAATGGCACCTTGTTAGGTACAGGGTACCTAAGTACAATCCTTAGTTACAGTTTAGGGAAACCAAGAAAAAAAATGTTACAGAACAGCAATACACAATATAACCATAGGTCACACAAACAAGAAGCAAAGTGAAAAAGACAAACATCACAGTCTCTCTCCGGGGCTCTTCACAGCAGACCAGCATGTGCAGGGCGCCTCCATGTAGACTGGCCACTGGCTGCCACTACGCTCCATTATACCCATCCAGATGCCTTTTTAAATGTTGCAATTGTACCTGTCTCCACCACTTCCTCTGGCAGCTCATTCCATACGCACACCACTCTGTGTGTAAACAAAAATGTTCCCATTTAGGTCCCTTTTAAGTTTTTCCCCTCCCACCTGAAACCTATGCCGTCTAGTTTTGGACACTCCTACGCCAGGGAAAAGACCTTGACTATTCACCCTATCCATGCCCCTCATGATTTTATAAACCTCAATAAGGTCACCCCTCGGCCTCTCACGCTCCAGGGAAAATAGCCCCAGCCTATTCAGCTTCTCCCAAGAGTTCAAACCCTCCAACCCTGGCAATATCCTTGTAAATCTTTTCTGAACCCTTTCAAGTTTAACAACATCTCTACAGCAGGGAATGCACTATTCCAAAAATGGCCTAACCCATGTCCTTAATATCCTTACTATAACAGGGCAACCAGAACTGCGCACAGTACACCCAGTAGAGGCCTCAACAACATCCTGTACAACCTCAACATGACATTCCAACTCCTATAGTCATTTGTCTGAGCAATAACGCTGAACCCATAAGCTCTGACTCCATGGGACATAGCTGCCAGCCTGAATCCCTATCAAAGCTAGGAGATTCCCAGGGATGGGATAATGCTGATGCACCTCTCCTGAAACTTGCAATCTGCTGAGCTGGGCAATGTCAACTGCTCCAGAGACTTCCTGAGATGGATGTGAAGACCTTCCCAAAAAGGATGGGTGGTGTTGAGGAAAAAGAAATCACAATGATTGCAGTGCATAAAGAGCCCATTTGGCCCATCCGGCCTGTGCTTGCTGTCTGTAAGAGTCATTTTGTTTGTTCTCCTACTCTGCCAATTACCTATGGCAATGTTTTTGGGTGGCACTTATCCAGTTCTTTTTTAAAAGCCACAGCCGAATGTGGATCCAGTATTTTCTGAGGAACTGCATTCCCAATTGTAATCACTTGCTGTGTTGTATGAAAATAAAATCCTTGTGTTGGCTCTGGTTAAACTTCCCTGTCTCTGTAATGGTCCATACTTCCAAAGATTCAAAATCTCTTGTGCTCCTGTAGTTCCTGCTTCCTGATTTTAATCATTACCACCATCAGTGGCTGTGAATTCATCATGCTGAGGTCCTAATTCCCTCCCGAACCTCACTGCCATGCTACCTTTTTTCTAACAAAGTAATTTTGGAATATACCGGTCACTCAGTGCTCTGTTACTGGTGATTCTGTGGCCCTCTCCCAAAACCAGCAATTGGCAAAATCAAAAGATTTGGTAAGAACATGAGTGCATAGAACAGTACAGCCCAGGAGCAGACCCTTCAGCCATCATGTCTGTGCTGACCATGATGTAATTCTAAACTAAGCCCATGTGCCTACACATGGTCTGTATCCCTCTATTCCATGCCTGTTAGTGTCTCTCTCTCTCTAAATGCCTCAAACATTGCTATTGTATCTGCTTCTACCACCTGCCCTGGCAGCATGTTCCAAGCACCCCTCCATCCACTGTGTGGGGGGGAAAAAATTTGCATCAACATTTCCCTTTAAACTTTTCCATCTCACCCTCATCCCTTTTTTGCTCTCATTTCTGTTGGAAGCTCCATGAAATGTTACGCCTTGCACGAAGAAATACAGTTAGGTTTTTAAGTGATCTGAATATTAACCACTGCTGAACAACCTGTCTGATCCTGAAAAAGTCTAGTAATTGTGAATATTGCTAAATGTCTTTTAAATCAGTTACTGGGATTTAAAAAAAAATTAGTAAAAGTTTATTTATATTTAATTTCTATCATAATTGTACATCTTCGTCCTGATCTTTCAAAAATGATTTTGTTTATTAGCGCTTTCACTTCCTGGTTGATTACCTATGGGACCTCTTTATTATGATTGACTGCTTGGACAGTTTAATAGTACTGTAGCTTGACATGGGAATCCCAAATAATGTGAAAAATCATTGCATTTCCAGAAAGTTGAAGATCTGCTTCATTTCACAGCTGACTGCTAAAATCTGGACAAAGAGCTCTCAATGTGGCATGGTATCAAAGTTCTAAGATACTTTGAATGTTTTACCACATTTAACGCAAGTGCAATCTTGGTACAAATTGTTGTTGGAGACACAGAGTTCAGCGATAAACATAGATGCACAAGACAGTGCTGTCTTTTTTTTTTGCATGTTGAATTTACCTTGGACTCTCTCTGATTCTTTTCCACAGGTCCCCAAGAGAAGCCCAACGAGTTCATCTCCCACATGTGATTGGCTAGCGCCAGATCTCCTGGTTTCCGAAGGAGAGAAGCCACCGTTGGTTAGAAAAGGCAATGGTGGAGGAGCCTCCCCAACCCAACAATGCGCCTGGAGCATCCGGAACTTCCATGATGTTTTGGGGCCATTGCCGCAACCACCAAGAGATTGGAGTGACTGGATGAATACAAGTTCATTTACAAAACTGGTGGAGAATTGTGTGAGTAAATCTAAAAAGTCAGGCCTATTTCAATTGTGAAATCTGTTAGATATTGAAATTTGGCAAAATATGTACATGGTATATAATTCACTACAAATAGAATTGGAGAAATTAAAGCCTTGTAGGTAGGGTGAAGGGCCAGCAATCATTTATGGTAGCTGTGGCTCAGTTGAGTAACACCACTAGTATGGAGGCAGTATAAGTGTTCTTACATTGTGACTGCAGCATTTGGAGAGAAACAACCTGTTCAGAGATGTTATGAAACTACTACACCTCTCTGGAGAAGGTGGAACTTGACTTCAGGCTCTTAGCTGCAGGAGCATGTATAATGCACTTTACACAGAATAGTGAGGCTGTGAATTCGTTACAAGAGTTAGTGATTGAAGCAGAGGCCAGGTCACCAAGTAAGATAAGAGGTTGCAGAAAAGGAAAAAAAAATGATGTTTCAATCAAAACAAACATTTAGTTCTCAAGAGCGGAGGGATGGACAATAAATGCTGGCCTAGCCAGTGATGTCCACATCCTGCAAATAACTTTTTAATTGGCTTTTTCAGAAAGCAATACAAACTTGACAGGCTGAATGGCCCTTCGGTGCTGTAACCATTGTATGATTCTATCTATAGCACCTAGATTCCCAAAGTACTTTACAGCCAAAGGAATACTTTTGGAAGGCTGTGATCTGAAGTAGGAAATGAGAACCAACTGGTGTACAGCAAGGTCTCATGCAGAGCAATGAAATAATTAGCAAATAATGTATTTAAAATAATTTTAAATGATGTTGGTTGAGAGATAAATGTTGGTCAGGCAAACTCTTCTGTTCCATAGGATCTTTTATAGTGATCATGGTGGATGGAAACTCCATTTCAAACACAACAGCTTTGACAGTGCAGCATTGCCTCAATGCTACACTAGAGTATCAGCCTATATTATACTGAAGTGTCTGGGATGATTGTGGGGCTGTAAGTAATGGGCAGAGTAGCAGGGCAACCTTCTTACTCCTAGGAAGGTGTTGTACCTTCTGAGACTTGGCTGACTAATATTCATCAGCGAAGGTCAAGCAGTTTTTGTGCAGTGCAAGTTTAATGTGGAATACAAATCTATTTATAAAATCATAAAGATAACAAAAGTTTGCTTCACTCTTGCCCTTCCTTTATTTCATGCTTTAAAATTTACACAGGGCACTGGCAACTCACCAAGTGGCCACCACATTGAGAACAAGCGGAAAGTTGTGTCTGATATGCAGTTGGAAACAGAATTGGAGCAAATATATGATTCTTCAGGAAGTGCTGCTTCTTATCCACTCACTCAGTCTGCACAGAGCCATCGTGGGCTCTTCACAGGCACCAACCTGAGAAGAGCCTGGTTTGGAAGTCCCTGCTTTGGCTTCCGGCCAAACGCACGTCAGCACAACTTGAGCGTAACCACTAACTGTGACAACCGTGCATGCCAGCAACCAGATCCACAACCTGTGCCATCCCGTCAAGGGCCCAGGTTCTTCACAGACAGCTCTGTGTCAAACAACATCAAGAGTCTTCAGACTGACTCAACCAAAACCAGGCGTCTGGCAAATCAGTCAGATCGAAAAACCCTGACAAAGCCGGTTTTTGTCATTTCAGAAGTGAGTGAAGATCGACAACCTCTGGTAAAAGCTCTACATCCTGCTGGCCTGTCTGGTAATCTAGCCCAGTTTGAAGAAGTCACACTTGACAAAATTAATAAAGCTTCAGCCATACAGGAACGGAATCATCCGATTAATGGGACATCTTTAAAGTAATTCCAACCTACGATTCTATCCTGTGGATAAATTTGTAAGCTTCTCCTATCAACATAAAGAGACAAAACTGATGTCTGAGAAGGGCAAAAGCTGTATCTTGCTGATAGAGACAACTGGGGCTGACCTACCAGGTCTGAGAAATGCACCAGCTCTTAAAACTAACACAGTCACAAAAGTGATGACCTACAGCATACCCTACAAAGCATGTAAAAGGTGTTCTACAAATTACTTGACAGTGATAAGATATTGTGTTAAGACAATAATGCTGTAGGAAGTGGCTTCAATCTTTCGTTGTTTTTGACAACTGCTTGGATTCTCTCAATGTTCCATAGATTCTTCTCGGCTTGTCAGAAATGAAATACGCCAGATCCTTAAGATTGGGTCTTTTGGCTAAAGTGACAAAATTTCATTAGACTTCTTCATCTTTCCATTTAAGAAGCAAAGAGGTCAGGATTACAGATCTATTTTTGACTTGAGCTAAATATGCAAACTTTACATCTCAATCACACAACTATATTGTGCACAGCTTCTCCAGCTAGCTGAGATTTTTTAAAAATATAAACAAGTGAAGACATCTTCAAATCTTTCTCTCATGCCTGTGGCAAATGTCTATTCATGAAAATCCTGCCCAATTTATTGAGTGGTAGTAAAATTCTAGAAGAAAGCTGCCGCTTTCAGTGCGAGTGATTTTTTTTTTTTTTTTGAAAAATGAGCATTAAGACTTTTTTGAAGAGGTAAAATTCAATAAGCAACAGCAACGAGCAGGCACTTAGTAAAAGGAAAACTGATTCACATGTCATCTGTGAACATTCACCAGTAACAGAGTCAGGCTAGAGAGGTATGTGCAAACTGCTCCATATGGAAACATTTGTCTCATTTTTCTAGTACTGCTGCACCCTCCTGTCTATCCCAGTATTTGCAGATCTTTGACAGAAAGGTGAAAACCAAATTGTAATAAAGCCACGGGACACAAAGTTAAGGCAAGAATCAAATTAATGATTTGAGGGTCATCAGTTGGCAACTTACTTATTTGAAATCAACTATTATTGCTTGTTTTCATTTTCATTCCAATAAACTGCAACTTATCTCAAAATCAAGTATCAAAAGTGTGAAATGATTAGATTGTAAACAAGAATTTTACATTTTTACACATGACTGCACTTTTATCCTCAGTATTTCCTTCCTCCATGTTGGTTAAAATAGTAAAAATCCACAGATGGCACATGGACTGGGGCCAAATCAAAAATTACTGGGAAATCTCAGCAGATCTGGCAGCATCTGTGAAGAAAAAGTAGAGAGTTAATGTTTCAGGTCCGGTGACACTTCCTCAGAACTGGAGTGGGACTGGACAGTCAGTCATCCAATGAAAAACAGGGTTTTAAACTTTAGACACTTTGCCAGTTATTGAATCAATTGTTAAGTTGCAGGTTTTTTTCTCATTGCATGTTTCACTTGCAGTTTAAAGTGAATGGCAGTAAAGAGTTGGCTTGTAGACAGCTAAGCCTGTCCTTTGTCATTTAATAAGATTTTCATTTGCTAGGTTAATGTGATAGACAAACTGTATTATAGCCTAGTTCATGTTTTATATTCTCTCATAATTCTACACTAGTCTTTAGAGTAGAACAATACACAAGGCCATTTAGCCAGATGGGTCTATCAGCCTTCTGTGCTCTGGTTACATCCATGGCCTACCCTATTTTCCAGAGATTTTTTCATCCATATTTATCCAGTATCATTTCACACATTACCGCCAAATCTCCATCGAACATCCTCAGTGGATTTTTAATAGTATTCAAAAAAGAAAAGTTCTCCCAATTTCACCTTTGGTAAAATGATCTTAAACTTAAACTGTGTCATCTGGTTACCACTTCTCCCGTCAGCAGAAACCCCTTCTCCTGATCTCTTAAGAAATTACAAAAGGTTTCGACATTCCACAACCCGATCTTCTCCTGATCGGAGAACAATCCCAATTTCTTTCTTATAAATGAATTCAAGAACTTAAAGAAGTTGAAAGACAGCGTCAGCCCCAGTAGAACTTGGAGAAGAAATAATCAATTTCACTGTAGTGTGCCCTTAATTTAATAACTATTTCATCCTTACAAAACTTGTTTAGGGTCATTCAGATAATAGAAACTATTTCCAGCATGCAATAGGAACCTGGACTTGATGAGCTGCAAATAAATTTTCATCAAGTACCTATAGACTGTGGCTGGGGTGGGGTATCAGTAAGAAGCTATTATGGCCTCTTACATCAATATGACAACTGATCATCTCTCTTCAACATGGCAAAGATACTCAAAGTTATTGAACAAAACCTCAGTTCTGGTCACCTTGTTGTAAGAAGGATATTATTAAGCTGGAGAGGGTTCTGGGAGTGGACTTTAAGGAGGGGCTGGGACTTATTTTTTCCCAACTGAAGCATGGGAGTTTGAAGAGTGACCTTAGAAGTTTATAAAATCAGGAGGGGCACAGATAAAGGGAAATGTCTAGGATCTTTTCCCTAAGGTAGGGGAATTCAAGACTAGGGGACATATTTTGAAAAGGCATGAAGGGCATTTCTCCACCCCTCACCCCCACAGTGTGGTTCACGTGTGGCTAGAACTTCCAAAGGAAGTGGTGGATACAGGTACAGTTACAACATTTAAAAAGACATTTGAATAAGTACATCAATAAAAGGAAGGAAATGCTCCAAGCACAGGCAGGTGGGACTAGTTCAGTTTAGGATTATGGTCAGCATGGATGGGTTGGACCAAAGGGTCTGTTTCCATGCTGTCTGACTTTGACTGTTTCCCATAAAGTCCCAAGATCAATGAAGTCCCTTTGCAATGATGGAGGAAGAAAATATTGTCCCTTCCTCTTGTTCTTTATCAACCACCAAATATCTTATTCAAAGGATACAACTTTCCCCTGTCTTACATAGACTGCGCCTCACCTGTCCAGAAAATAAAAATCACCCCAGCAACCACTGCCTCCAACAGACACATATTTTGCCTAGTTTAATTAGCATGACTGCCAGAGACAGTGTACTAAAGAAATGGTTGAAAAGGACAGTAAATGTAATGCTGTGTACAACTTTGCAGCCTCATTTGAATGCTAATGAAGTAAACAAATCTAAAATATGTCCTTAATGACAGTGATTGTTTTGTGGTAACAGTCTAATGGTAATAGGCCCATTTGTTAGTGCTGGAGACCTAGTTATAATTCTATTATCTCTGTGACCTCTAAGTAATTCATGACCTACAGCTAACAAGGACGATTCTGTTATTAAATTGAGGTCACATTATAACCAATTTGTTCATCAGTCCTGAAATGAATCATAATTTATAATCTAAACAAAAGCATTTGTAGGAATAAAGAACTGTCATGCAATGTACTTGTGACTAATTATCAGTCTTAAATAAATATAATTAAATAACAATTTACACTTCAGGTCTTAATGCATCTTACATTGTTTTCCTAACTTAAGTGCCAGGAAGGAATTTCAAATTGAGCTGTTGATGTTAAGTGATGGGTTTCTTAAAATAAAATGGAGCTATTAAATATATTGCCAAACTTCAGTGGGATCCTTCTCCCATTTCATGTTATTTTGTACATTTTCAAAAGGAAATAGTTTCCTCAAACCCACACTCAGCACTGTCCAATCAAATAATTGTTACTTGTCCCAAGAGTTTTAGTTAAAAAGTTTATTGTTTTGGATAGCAGCCTTTCAAGTAGCATTGCCTTCAGGTCCAGTTGAGGTACCGATCCACTCGGCTACAGAGCTAAACTAGGAGCACTAGCAATGGGTAAACAATTAGGTAATAGCACATGTTTTCCTTCGCTTTAACATATCCAGAGATTTGAAGAAAATGATAAATAGTTTTAATCTTTTGCTATCTTGTATAAAATGGATAAACTGAGTTTGAGAAATTGGATTTGAAGCACATTAAATATTTATGTAAAGATACAGAAGATTGCAACATATGACATAATTTAAATTTTCAGCTTTCACAGTAATGCATTGAGCCCATTTCTTCCACAGGTTTCCGGTTGTCTCGATAGTGGAAATTGACAGCACTATCAACGGTAGTTTTTCATAGAATCCCTACAGTGTGGAAACAAGCCCTTTGGCCCAACAAGTCCACGCCGACCCTCACAGCATCCCACTTAGACCCATCCCCCTATGACCCAACTAATCTACAAAGCTCTGAACACTGTGTGGGCAATTTCACATGGCTGAACCACCTAACCTGCACATCTTTGGACTGTGGGAGGAAACCCACACAGACACAGGGAGAATGTGCAAACTCCACACAGACAGTTGTCCAAGGTATTAAACAGATTATTTTTAATTCCAACAATTTTGGCAATAAAAGCAGGTTTAACATTTGGAAAGAGAAGAATATAATTTGAAGTGAGTCCAAGAACCATAAACAGTTTCTGATTAGTCACCTTTGTCCACAATTTCCAAAGAACCACAAGACCGCAGCACACTTGGAAACCCTTCATTCTGTCTCCTTAACTGGAAGCAGTGTAGGAAGTTCCGATAAAACTTAAAACAGAGTTGTGGAAATGATGGGATACAGACAGAAAGGAACAGAAGCCAATAGACTGAATTAAACTAAATTAGCAAACAACCACCAACGTCACAATGATGCCACCCAGAAACTGGGAGTAGCAGCACCTCATATTCCGCCTTGGGAGCCTACAGCCCAATGGCCTAAATGTGGATTATATCAGTTTCAAAATCTCCCCAACCCAGCCTCATCCCATGACCAACCCTCTTTGACCTGACACAACCTGTCCATCATTTCTCCCAACTATCCACTCTTCCCACCTCACTGATCAATCCCCACCACTCCCTACCTGCACTCACCTTTCTCCATCCCACCTACCTTCCCCAGCCCGACCCCTCCTCCTGTTTATTTCTGAGCTCCCCTCCCCCATTTCTGAAGGAGGGTCCCAACCCAAAACTTCAACTTTGCTGCTCTGATGCTGCCTGGCTTGCTGTATTCCTCCAGCTCCACACTGTTATACCAACAACATACAGCACTCCACATACAAATTATTCAGTGAAGATGTTTTGCCTGACTTCCCTAGTGGACCTATAAGATGATCACTAATAAGTTTGTCTTGTAGAATCCCTAAAATGCAGAAAGAAGCCATTCGACCCATCAAGACTGCAACAACCCACTGAAGAGAGCATCCCAACCATACCTAGCCCCCTACCCTAACTCCATAAGTCTATTTACCATGGCTCATCCACCTAGCCTGCATATTCCTAGACATTACAGACAATTTAGCATGGTCAATTCACCTAACCTTATACCTGGTCCACCTCTAAAAGTATAAACCCCTTTCTCTATATCTATCCTACCAGACCCTTCAGGAATTTTTAACATTGCTCTCCGATAACCTTTCTTTACCAGTTTAGGATGACGTTAGTTCTCCATAAACTTGGTTATATTGTATTCTGGACCACTTGTGCCAGCCACATGATTCGAAGGCCAAGCTGGTCTACATCCTAAATCAAAGTACACTCTACAATCATCCACTCACAAAAAACATAAGAACTAGGAGCAGGAGGCGGGCGTCCGGCCCTTCGAGCCTGCTCCGCCATTCAGTAAGATCATGGCTGATCTTTTCGTGGACTCAGATCCACTTACCCACGCTCTCACCGTATCCCTTAATTCCTTTATTGTTCAAAAAAATCTACCTTAGCTTTAAAAACGTTTACTGAAGTAGCGTCAACTGCATCACTGGGCAAGGAATTCCATAGATTAACAACCCTCTGGATGAATAAGTTCCTCCTCAATTCAGTCCTAAATCTGCTCCCTCTAATCTTGAGGCTATGCCCTCTTGTCCTAGCTTCACCTGCCAGTGGAACCATCCTCTCTACTTCTATCTTATCTATTCCCTTCATAATTTTATGTTTCTGTAAGATCCCCCCCTCAATCTTCTGCATTCCAATGACTATAATCCCAATCTACTCAGTCTCTCCTCATAAGCCAACCCCCTCAACTCCGGAATCAACCTAGTGAACCTCCTCTGCACCCCCTCCAGTGCCAGTACATCCTTTCTCAAATAAGGAGACTCCAACTGCACACAGTACTCCAGGTGTGGCCTCACCAGCACCTTGTACAGCTGCAGCATAACCTGTCTGCTTTTAAACTCGATCCCTTTAGCAATGAAGGACAAAATTCCATTTGCCTTCCTAATTACTTGTTGTACCTGCAGACCAACCTTCAGTGATTCATGCACAAGGACACCCAGGTCCTTCTGCATAGCAGCATGCTGCAACTTTTTACCATTCAAGTAATAGTCCTTTTTACTATTACTCCTACCAAAATGTACGACTTCTTGTTTATTTACATTGTATTCCATCTGTCAGACCTTTGCCCACTCACTCAATGTATCTATGTTCCTCTGCAAAGTTTCACAGTCCTCTGCACACTTTGCTCTGCCACTCATCTTACGTTAGGAGTCGTTAGTCAAAGTCAGAGAAGGTTACATTTCACAGATGTTTGCTTAGTTGATCACGCTGGAGAGATTACTATCTGAATGCCCCGAAGATGTTAAAATGAGATGCAGCGTCTGCAATAATGGCCATTTCTCATGAGATGTGAAGCATCATATAGAATACACTTGAATACAGAATACACCACATATTGTCTGAAAAGGCAGTGAAAATAGGTTCAATAATCATTTTCAAAATAAAATTTGATGCATATACTTCAAAAGAGAAACAGAGGGTTTATAGAGTAAGAACAGGGGAGTGTCATTAAGTGGATCGCTGTTGAAGAACCAGCACAGGTGTGGTGGACAAATGGCCTCCTGTACTGTAAGGATCAATGAAAATACCAACACAAATTAAGTCAATCAGGGAGGTCGCACCAGACTTTTTACTTGATTTTGACCATTGACCTTTCCAACGACAGTGCACCAACTTTAGATGCCTTAGTACCACATGATGGTCAAGTGCACTGTTCTTCTTAATGAACATTGAAAGAATAAACTCCAACAAGTCAATGCAGAATCTATTGATACAAGTTATCCTGCACTAAACTATCATTTGGAACATATCAACCACCCTAAAAACAAACTGAAGGAAAGACATATCCAAAGTCTGTCATATGAAGCTTGCTGCCTTTATTTTATAAATTCCAGTATTGAGGATTGTCTGTTTCATGGGTACTTACAGAAACAGAAGTCACACTTGTCATTGAAATAGTGCAGTAAGAGAGAATATTTTGTCTTTAAAATGATCACCAACACGTTTCACATGTTTTGAAAGAAGTGAAATGTCACACTACTAATGTTGAATCAATTCTGAGGTCATTTGCAAATGCTGGATTTATGCATTTAAAAGAATGCAGTTTTAATGTTTAACCAAAGATTAACACAAATTAAATCTGAGCAGAATTCATTATTTTGGAAGTTTGTCAACAAAAATCAACACCCAAGGTATTCCAGGCTGAAACCAGTGCTCTTTCTTGCATCCAGCACTTTTATCTAGATGTACATAGTGACACACTGTTTTATTGCAGATAACTAATAGCCACCGTCTAAGCTCAATTGTTGACATTAACATTTTTGAATTTATCATTTGCTGCAGAACCAAGAGGATCTGTGCTTCACCTTCTGTTTGAATTTGCTTTTGGGAGCAACAAAAATAAACCAGGTGGTGTACAGTTATTATTTCCATCAGGGATGCAGCTACTTAGTTTTGTTAAATGATCTGCAGCCTTGTCCAATAAAAAAATTGTTATGCCTTTGAAACAGTTACATTGACTGCAGTTACATTGACTGCATGATTGAGAGAAAAGAACATGACTGTGATGTGTTCCTAAACCAGTAGCAGAGAAATCAAAAGTGCTTTCAAAGAGGTTCCAGCATCATATCTGGAGATAAAGACAACTAACAAAATGTTTAACTCAACTTCCTTTGGTTGGAATTAAAGCGTTGTAAGAAACCAACGCAGAAAAACATTGGATTTGTAAATTTTAACCCTACACATTTGCGATAACATACCATGTCTTGTTCTGATTTCCTCCGACACAGTCAGCTGATTCCAGTTAAACAACCATGTCAGGAGAAAAATGCAACGCAGGATTCAAGATAAACAATAAACACAGCAATTTATTGAGGCATAAAGTTTGAAAAACTACAGCCAAAAGCTTATTTGCAATTCCAAGACTGTCAGAATTGTGCTCAGAAAGAAAAAAAACTAATGCAGTAACATATAGTACAGATTTATAGAACATATGTCTCTATCTGAGATTGGAATTAAGTCAGATCTGAATCCCTTTTGGAATTCCTGGCCCACATTATTAACCATGTGCATGTCATTGATACAGCTAGTACAATGGAAATAAATTGCACAACCTGGCTCATTTAAATGGTTGCTTTAATTCCAAATTCAAAGGGGGATCTTAAAATTGAAATCTTAATTGTCTGCCCACACATGCAAATTAGGTCAAATTACAGGCCCTTTTATACCAGTTAAATAGGGATTCCATTGTCACAAGCACACACTACCCAATTAAGTGAGCCAAAAGAAAGGCCAGCTATGATCAGGATTAAGTGTTTAAAAATTGGGACATGGGTTTTGGTGGGATGATAAAAATAAAACAACATTCAAATTAGCCCTTCTCAATTTCAGATTTTTAAATCTACAGTTACTTCAAGGTCAAATTTTCCAGTCAATTGTTAAATTACAGATTAATACAGATTATTTTGAGTACGCAGACACCATCCTAACTTGACACTGCATTCACTATCACGATCAAAATCTTGGGTCAGCCCCTCTACCAGCACGGAGCACTTACACATGAACTGCAGTGGAAGGAGGCAGCAGCTCGCCCCACCTTCAAGGTCACATACAGAAGGGCAATACATACCCAAATTCCATGAATTAATAAAAACAAAAACTAAACACAATCTCCCTCAAAACTGGCATTCCTTCCAGAAGGACTAACTACCAGTTCTCAAAGCATGTTTCATACAACTTTGCAAACAGGTCAATTTCAGAATCGGAGGATATTGCCAAATTTGGCAGTTGCGGTGGGGCATACATATAGTACAGAGGAAGGCCTTAATATTCAGGGTGGACATAATTGTTAAATAAATTTGAATTTGGATAAGGCTGAGGTGTACACTTTGAAGAATAAAGGAACCCAGGACTTATTGAAAATTAAGTGACCAAAATGGGTAATGGAGCAGGAAAAAACTGGGAGTATAGTTGTACTAATCATTAGAAGTGGCAACACATTAATAATGCCATAAATGAAATAAACAAACCAAGCACTGGGGCTCATATCTACAAGATAGTTTTTCTAATTTTCAATGTTATGTTAAACCTGTATGGAATTTTGGCTACACTTATACATTTTACTGTGAACAGTTCTGGTTTCCATTTTATACAAAGACTATAGAAGCCCAAGAGAAGATGCAAAAATGATTTACAGAAATGTGAGGTGATATCCATCAGGAAAGACCGAATAAGTTGGGTCTCTCTTCAGAAAACAAAAGATTGAGGTGTGACCTGATACAAAGCCATTTGACATCAAGGAAGAGGCTTGACAGAGGAGACATGAAGAGGATTTTTCCATATGTAGTCTCCAAAACAAGGGGCTGTCAGCAGAAAAGAGCCACTAATAAATCCAATTGGGAATTCAGGGGAAAATTCTTTACCCAGAGCCACCACAAGCAGAGGTTGAGGGGAATAGCAGACATGTTTAAGGGGAATCCAGGGAGGGAAAGGAATGGAAAGTTACGTTGACGGGATTAGAAGAAAGCCGAGAGAAGGCTCATCTGAAGCAAAAACACCATGGACCTATTAATAGACCATCTGGCCTCTTTCAATGCTCTAACTTTGTAACTTTTCTAACCAGCAACGTTGCAATGGAAACCAGTCCGAAAGATAAAGGCATAGATTCCTCCAAAATGGTAATCTAAGAATATGTAATTTAACAGAACTAATAAGAGCAATTCTACTATAAACGATTACAAATCATGAAGCTCTCTAATAGAATGGAAAAAGGGGCATCAACAGAAGCTATATTATTGAGAAAATGGTTTATAAATCTGAAGCAAAATCTGAAGCAACACTGTCACAGCATCTAGGGGAAGAAGCCAATTGGACAAGAAAGCTTTTATTCAATTTCATCCCATCAAACAATGAGTAAAATTGAATGAGGGCAGTAACTCTCACCTCATTTGGTTCAATCACAGTTTTCCAAACCCAAGTCAGTCAGATCAAAGTCACACCACAGGGTTTACATTTGAAGTAGCACTAATTGTCAGTATAATCTGACAGACACTTCCAGACCAAGACACAGAAGCATCTACTCCCAATTCCATGAGGCTCAACTAGTACCCAAATTAAATAAATTATGTCCAAAAGAAAATTCTGTTGTGGTTGTAACTGAATCATGTAAAAATAGCTACTTCAGCGATCACCTCAATGTACCAACCTAGACAACCTTGTGTCAAACAGAATTAAAGCAATTGTTTATTACATTCCCGCTTATGCTGTGATCTTTTCACTAAACAGCCCAGATATCAAACTGTGTGTTTAACATACTGAAAGCTTCAAAAGGTTTCTTAATTTATTATCAATTTCAACATACCCAGTTTAAAAAAAATGTTTTCTGCTTTGGTGGTTGAGGCTGAAATGATTGTTGTCAAGAAGTGAGGAAATTTGGAAGGCCAAAGGGGACAGATCACATCACTAGACAAAGAACAAAAGTTCAACACTGTTCTTTATTTCAAGACTAGCTGTAATTTTATAGAGGATAGGATGATTAATTGCTTTCATTAGCTACAAACTCCCTCAGTAGTTGTGGGAAATTAAGTTTTGATCTTATCTGCTACAAACATTTACTTTTTGTAAAGGGAGAAGTTGCATAGTAAGTTAATACAGAGCCTAACAGCAGTTGAGATATGCCAGATCATTTATATGTTAGAATTCTTGATCTCATTAATTTTACAATCCTCAGACATCCTAAAGAGCACCACAGGCAAAGGAGGACTTTTGATTTGTGCTTAGTGCCACAAAGCAGGCAAAGTCAGTGATGTACCTGTAATCTCTTGGAATGTATTTCCAAGTTCGAGACACAACATAAACACAAGCAGCTGTTGCTGGCTGCTAGTATTAGAGACGCTTTGGGAGCAGATCTCAGACATTTAAGACAAAGATAGACAGGGTTCTTGATTGTCAAGGGGATCAAGGGTTACAGGCAGAAAGTGGGAGAATGGGGTTGAGAAACTTATCAGCCAAGATTGAACGGCAGAGCAGTCTCGATGGGCCAAATGACCTAACTTCTGCCCATGTGCGCTATGGTCTTATAACTGGTGCTTGGTACTGAGATACTTCAAAAGAAACAATTATGGAAAATCAGCTGTGTCAGGAACGGAATATTGTAAATCTTCTTTTAGCTTTAGGTTTTGAGTACCACTGTGGAATTCCATAAACCAACAGGGAGAACACCACTTAGAAGCACTCATTCAGAATTTTAAAAATATGCACAAAATAATACAATATTGCATGGATTGAGCTGTTAGTTACAATGCCTACTTTACATAAAGCTGCTTGTAACAGCAGGGATATATAGTTGTATTCATTGTGGAACTTTAGATTAATGTTGAACCTTGCTGTCGTGTCAACACACAATCCAAGCCCATGTGTCAGTGCAATGTTTGAGATGCGAATTTGTGGGATACATCCCATATTCTATTTTACATTCCCTACACCAAATCCCATCAAAAAGCAGGCCAGCTGGTGACAAAATCTCTGCTGTTTGTGGGATCTTTCTGTTGGCAATCCTGCTTGCACACAACAGTGACCATATAGGAAATGTTGTGCATTGTTGCAAAGCATTTGTATATTCTGAGAACATGATAAAGTACTGCATAGATGAAAAGAATAAGAAAACGTGCATGTGACCCAAGATTTGCCACATTTGGAGATATTCCTGGATGTTTAACAGTCACAGCACACAGTCTTCCTTCAGAGTTTGATTACACAAATCTAACTTGTAATCACAAACAGCTCCTTCAATCCAGGAACCTTGCTTTTATTTAGAGCATGCAAAATCTGAAACGTATGCCTACTACTTAACTTCACTGATCAACAAAATCAGAAATGGAATATTGGAAGTATGCAGAGAATGGCAGATGATGATAAAATCCTGGAAACACTCAGCAGGTCACTCATCATTCCTAGAGAAAGAAAGATACAATGTTTCAGGTCAGTAAATCTTCAAGCAATTTTTTTTTGATTTATTTGTTTCTATTTCAGATTTCCAGCTTCTGCAGCATTTTTGATTTGTTGAGGCAAGTTACGTTACATGCATGTTCTTTTCCCTGGATTGCTGTGGACTTGCAGCATTTTGTAAAAAGCTTCAGGGATACACACCACATGCCGTAAAATGGAATGTTCTTCTGTATACATTTTCTCCACATTTCCTAAATATTCTTAATATCTGAAGGAGAGGAATATGCAGGGATGTGGGGAGGGGAGGGGAGTAGCACAAGGTGAATTCCCCTTAAAACAGCAGAACAGACATTATGGGGAAAATGTCCTTTTGTTGTATTCCAGTTTCCTCTTTTCTTAACCTGTTAAATCTCCCTAACTCTTTAAAGCTGATTGTGAACAAGCTTTTACAAGGAGTTTCACAGGAAAATATGCAAGCTGTAAAACCCATGAGACCAAGCAATCTGCAACTTAATGGGGATTAAATGATTGCTGTGAAGTCCAGTTCAAAACACCAGACTTTACACATTGATTAATCAAATGTACAGCAAGGCATTATAACCATTACTAGATATTCAGACTGCTTTTAATCAGTATAAAACACATTTTTTCCAGCAACAGTCATCAGTTTAGCAGTGTCAATATAGCATTGAAAAATTATTGCAGAGATTTGAGATTTCCTAAATCCCTCTGGAGCCCCACCTTAGAATCACTAACCCTGTCTTCCACAATTCAAAATCCAGCCCAGGTCCATAAATCCAACTTGGTAAATAAGTGTGGTACTACTGAACAACAGATGAGGAAAGTGCCAGCAGTTATCCCAATGGGTGCGGCGTTAGGCCAGCTAGGCTATTTGGTGATGGCCTCAGTGGGGAGATATGATTAAATCAGTAGGAATTGCATAACGTGGGCAGGAGCTCCAACTTATGCAAATAAGATGGAGATCTACCAGACTTCATGGAATCATAAACTAGCTTGATAGCAGTTTTCTAGACAAGAAAGGTAAGGTGTCCAAGATCAAAGGGAACATTGACAAAGAACATACACCCCTGACAAAACAATGAGGACAGCAGTAAACTACAGGAGGACACAGATTGAATGAACTGGGAATACAGTTGGTAGGTGACATTTCATGCATAGAAGTGTTCAATGATACATTTGGAAGGAAGACAAGTGATATTAAACAAAATAGACCAGTTTATAATGGAGTCCTGAAAGAGAATGCGAGTTTCACATGGGCAAATATTTGTGAAGTTCAGTAGGTTGTTAAAAATGCCAGTGGGGTTTTGGGCTTTATAATGACAGGCAAGGACACCAAATCTGGGCACTGTGCTCTAGCAAGGACAAAGCCTTACAGGGTGCAGGTAAGATTCACTACAATAGTACCAGGGATGAAGGGACAGTTAGGAGGAGAAACTGTGCCTGTCCTTAGAAGAAACTTGGACAAAAATATATTAAATGTGTGCTTAAAATGAGACAGGATCTATTTATAGAGTTGAGTTTCTAGAGATCACAGGTTTAAAGGTTATTGATTAAAGGTAAGTAGTGAGCAGAGAATTTCTTACAAATAAACACAGTATGTTATGGTGCCCTGATACATGCAGCCTGAAAGAATGGGTAAAACAGACTCAATAGAAACTTTCAAAAGGGACTAGATAAATACTTGAAAGTGAAATATGTGCTCGGCTGTGGAGAAAGAGCAGAGGAGCGAGGCTAATTGGATGGCCCTTTCAAAAGATCTTGCACAAGGATGATGGTATAAATAGAATCATATTAGACTGAAGGAGGTTATGTTGTTTAAAGAAAAAAAAAGAGATCACTTCAATCCATTTGCATACATCTCTTTCAAAGCTCAGTTCCCAAGGGAATAGGCTGGATTCTATACTTCCGACCAAAGACAACGTATGCCAATTGGTGGAAAGTGAAAACCAATTTAAAACTTGGAAAATTTCATATTAAAAATTGTCAATAGTGAAAGAGTCTAGGCTCCATCAAGTTTTGCTTAAAATTATAGCAGCTTTAGATCAGATTGTAAAGCAGCTATAAATGATCACACAAAATGGAACATTCCAGTGGTAAAACACTTGCTCATCTCAAATGATAAAAATACTCAATAGCAATTACAATTTATCCAAATAAAGTGCTTGTACAGTAAGACCTAAACTAAGACATGATTCACTGAGAAGCAACTGTTTCAGAGCAGCACCTCCAGGAGTGAACCCGGTTTCTCTTCTGGCTTTTTCTCCCATTAATAAAACATTCATTTATCCCAATAATAATTTACAGCTGAAATTGTACTTTAGATTGCTAAATTAAATTATAAAGCAGTCTTCATTCCCTGATCCTTAGATTTAGATACAGATCCATCAGAGTAAATACTTTATTTCTTTGAAAATTGGGACAGCTGTAAAAAGTGTTGAATAATGGCTTAAAATTTGCAGCACAGAAACAGCCATTTGGCTTCACTGATCTAAATAAGTGGTCGTGCTCCATAAGTTCCATTTTACTATCACCAAAAGTTATTTCCTTTTCCTTCTCATGTGCCTATCAACACTTCTCCGTAAATGCATCTATACAGTATTCATTTCATCTCAAGTAGTCCACATGATAGTACATTTCACATTCCCACTACACTCTGGATGAAAGCAGGTGGAAGTTATAATGCACACCTTGCCTAGCAAAAGAAATTGGAAATACTGAAAAGTAACTTCCTTTCTCCACCTCAATTTTCTTCCAATCTCTCCTGAAAACTCCTTGCTGTATCAAAGATCCACATCTCACTCAGGTGATTACTTTCTAATTGAAGACTGGCCCAGCATGAAATGGATCATATTGAACCTCCAGTATTGTCTTTACTGGACTATGAACCAGCAGTATGTCAGTGAACAGCAGACACTTTGTCCAGGGTTTTTGAAATCAAGTGCAAACCCTCCCTTCAGTCTCATACAAAATCAGCTAATGCTATGAATTGGAAATCTAGCCTGGGACATTACTGCCTTTAGGGCTCAGTGCCTCACAATAAATTTATCCATTTAAGTTCCAGTTGATTGTTCCCATCCACTCTTAGTTTGAACTGCAATGATTTTAGTCACACAGAAGATTTACAGCACCCCCCTACCCGCTCCACACTCCAAGAAAAACACCTTATCTCAAAAAGTACCCAAGCTACTCAAGTCAGGAAGGTTTCAGCACAGGGCTTTGTTCCTGGGTTGTTGCAAATCTTCAAATTAGATTCAGGCTGTTGAGGAGAGGAATTAGGAAGGTTTTGTTTCCCCCACACGCGAGGGGTGTATAAATCCAGAATTTCCTGAAACAATAGAATTTACAAGACCAGATTTTTTTTGATTGGGTAATGTAATCAAGATTCTAAAGCAAAGGCAAACAAATAGATTGGAGCTGATCAGCCATGATTTCTCAAAATATTAGAAGAGACTTGATGGCCTAAATTACCTTATCCTATGCCTAAATGTTCTTAATGCCTTGGTGTTTGATAAGGAGCAGAATAACAGTCAGCTAGCATTCCTACAGCTGATGTTGGAAAGGGAGTTTCAGGATTGTCTGTTAAGGTCCCAGAGTCAAATTGCCTATTGGCACTCACTAATATAGCCTTCTCAAATGGAGAATGGTCCTTTGATCTGCATAGAACAATGACTCAAGTGAAGAACCTCAAAAGAGGCGGCAAGAAAATCTGATAACGACTTCCCATGTTGGAACAATCCCTGAAAAAAAAATGAAAAGTAAAATCACTCCAAATGATAAGGAGTGACTTTTATTTTTATGAGAAGATCTTGTTTCATCTAAATCAACATATTCTAAACCAGCAACCATCACAAATACCTGAGACATTTAGCTGCTGGCCCCAGGCCCTTTCAAAAACCAATGCTGCATTAGAAGGAAGTATGCAGTCGAAAGTAAAGGCAGGCTTTCAGTATAAAATTTAAGGAAGTCTTTCACTTAAGATGCATCTTACTGTAATTTAAATACTTAAATTACAATGCTTAACTTCTTAAAAATATTGTTCACTTTGAGGTCAGCTGAGCGAGAAATGCTTCAGAATGCAGGGAATTTTACATTGCGACTCAGTTTCTTCTATGATCAAGTCATTGAGTTTCCCCAGACAACTGTCCCACAAAAGCATTTTTTGAGAAAAGTTTCAGCTCCAGTTGTTCTAGGCTTCAATAAAAAAACTATACTCCTACATTGACTGCACAGCAGTAACAAAAGAACATCAAGAATAGTCAATTTTATGTGGAAAATGTAATATTACAGTAGTATACAGCAGAGCAAATATTTGCAGGTCTTGCTCTGAAACTGTGCGCACTTTTAAATATAGAATTTTTTTAAAAAATATCGAAGCACAAGATTCCTACCAAATGGCAGAAAAACAGATGTGCTCTCTGCCATATGGTTGATCTTGGTTTCAACTTTTAGTCACAATAAACTTTACAACGACCCCTAGACCTCAAAGGTTGATTGTATAAAAAAAATTCCTAAAGACAACTTTTGAAGTTCAAAGTCACTCTAACTTCATCTCCAGGGGCTGTATGGCTCTGTTGTTGAGAATCTTCAGTTCTTGAAACGCGTTTGCTCACAGATGTGGTTAAATTTCCTGGAAGAAAGAAAGTGAGTAGCAAGATTTCCTTCATTTGACTTACTTCAAAACACCCTTTTCATTCTCAAAACTAATTCCAATTTATGATACAAGAATTGATCCATATGTACAAGTCCTGTGCAACCTTGTATTTGATTGACGCAAGTAACAACTTGCATCTGTAGTGTCTTTAATGATTTACAATGTTCTAAGGCATTGCATCAAACAACATTTAACAGTTAGCCACAAAGAGAGGCTATAGGACAGGTGACTAAGAGCTTGGTCAAAAGTGTTTTAAGAAGTGTCTTAAAGGAGGAGAGAGGTGAAGAGATTTAAGGAAGTAATCACACTGTTTGGGTTTTAGGCACAGCAGTCAACGATGGTATGAAGAAAATTGGAGGTGCATAAAAGGCCAGTTGGGATATTTAGGGTTAAAGGATAGAACAGTAAAATACAACCAAATAGTCTATTAAAAGAAATTCTTGGCTTCAACTGCAAGGGCTGAGAATTCACATATCCGTTGCCAATTTGAAACATTAGAGAAGCCAATAGTTTTCAGATTAGTCTCAGATGAAACATTAGCATTTATTGCTGTTTCAAATTTAGTTTTTAAATAAACATCCCTCAGCAATGAAAGCATTTGGATCATTCTCTGCAGCAAATCCAAATTTGACCGACATTTGCTTTGGTTTGGTGAAACTCTGAGGCCCTAAATGGACAGGCCACAAAACAGAGCACCTTCACAACTACAAACAGCTTCCCTGAAGTCGGTATCTTTATGCTGATTAGAAACATGTTCTCAAAACAAACAGCCTTTTTATAATATATTGACTGGTACATGGCACAATCACCATTTGGGAATAACACATCTGCTGACTTATGAGTAATGCCACTGGGCATTTACTAACTTGTAACCCTGATTCTAAATAAGTGACAAATAAATGACAAATTTCCAGTGAATTTTTTTGTTTTTTTAGATTCCAATTCCATGAAATTTCCTTTCTATCCCTCTGATAACATTTCTATCCTATCCCTCCGATTTCAACTGTTCCCACAGTATTTTCTCTCCCTATCTCCATTCCCTATTAACTAAACCTTTCCCTCCCGGCCCTTCCCCTTTATTCTGAGCAGCATCTCATCTCCATTCATTCCATTTTTCATTCTCACATGATGTCTCCTTGCCTCCGTCACTCAACTTCCAAAATCTCACTATACCTTCTGCACTCTCCTCGCTCCTATGCTAGCTCTCAAGCCCCTCTTCCCATCTTACGCCTTTCACTCTGCTCCACATCACAAGCAGTCTCCTCCCTCCCCACTGTCATCTCCTCCCCATACCCTGTGTCATCACCAACTCTCTATCGTCATCATGAACCAACAACCAAGGCAAGGGAATGCGAAGTGGCAAGGACCAGGGGCCAGTAACCATGGCCAGGAGATGGTAAGAGAGAGAACCCAGTTATCGAGGCAGTGAAAGAGAGAGCTGAAGGCCATTGGGCAAATTGCATATTCCAGGCTCTACCCACCAAATCAAAACACTGATTAATCAGAAAATGCAGACAGTCACAACTGGCACAGTTACAGATTATTAATCAGCAGTAGCAAAATCACTGATTTCTAGGTAGAGATTAACAGAAACATGCAAAATATTCAAAACTTTCTCAATACTAAAGAAATAATTAACCTGCATTTGATACTTACATAGCATGATGCGCTTTAACCTGGGTGCGACAGTTCCTGCCCCAGTAGCAATCTGGGCGTGCAGTTACAGATCCTACAAGATGAATTAATTGTAATTTAGAAGAGCAAATTTTTAGAGAAGAGACAAAATTATTCTGAATAGCTCTACATCGGTAAAATCCACAGGATAAAACAGAATGCGATAAAGTCAGGCCTATGCAAGCGTCCTGCTGAAAACCAGTGCATAACTAATACAGTGCTTTTAAATATATACATGCAGTCAAACAAGATACTGTACAATCTACACCCAACATAGGGGTGTACATTTATATCTCTTTACCAAGTGCTCTTTTGTCAGATGAGCATAGATATTTATAGCTGTTAAGTTGTCACTCGATCCGGCAGAATTTAGTTGCTTTGTCCAGCAGACAAAAATGCCAAATTTCAAAGGGAACAAAAATTTATGCTGCACGAGAAAAGTGTGCTGATCGATTAGCAAAGTAACTATGATTGGTTGAGATATTGTCATGGGGAATACATTAGGGAATTATTGCTTCCCACTCTTCGTTTTTTTTTTTAAAAAAAGCACAATGCCTGGATACGTTGCTTTATCCTGAAGAGGAGCAGATCCCCAATATGAATACATGTAGCTTCTGGCAAGTGTTGAAGTGAGCCATGTTGCGAGCCCAGCGACTAAACAATTTAAGATTATCAGTTGACTTTGCAATGTGACTCACTTATGCCTGTTAAAAGCCACATTGATTCATATGTAGCAAATTGAAAATGGAATATATTTGGGCAGTGAGCTTTATTCTATGTGTAATGTTGAAAATTTTGAAAAAGTGTGCTCATTTGATTCAACCTAATCCAAAAAACTAAAATTAGGATTCATGTTCTAAGAAATGTGGTTGAAAATAAATTCCATTTTGAAAAAGAATTTACTTAGAAAAATATTGTCTGATTTGCCACACAGTTCCTAAAGATGCTTAGGAATCAGATTTTTGGAAGAGATGAACAAAATTAATTCATATATGGAGAGATATTTGTTCATTTATTGATGACCTTTCTTCCATTGTAACAATGGTCACCTTCTTAAAACCTTGCTCTTATGACCACGGAGGCTGAACTTCATTATTTCTATTGTTCCTCCAGTCCTTTGAGATATCCTGAGGATATGACTGACAACAAACACAGTGACCAATTTCTCAAAAACTGCTGACCAAATAAGACTAACCTGGAAGTTCTGAGACAGGAATATTCTGCCTGTACTGATAAGCCAACTCACGGAAGTTATGCAGTCCACAGCAGTAGCACAGGACAACATTTGTTGTGACATGATAATCTGTTTTAAAAGAGGTAAAAGCAACACAATAGTCCTTGACGGAATTAAAACCATGTTTTCTGATAAGCTTGTACAATTAAAAATTATTCCAATTTATTAAAGACTGGACAATGTCAAAGCAGGAGCTATTACCACTTTTTCCTTTCATTGGAAATTTCCACCTATTGTAATCCACCCACCACATGGATCAAACACAACAACCACGATTGCTCTTTTATCTAATAGATATGACTGCCATTCAGATGGTAAAGTAGTGCTAAAAAATTCAAAGAAAAATATGCATTCCGATATTAAAGTGGATCCAATTTAAATGTTGCTGTGGTCACTTACACCAGGTAATATCACTGCAAAATTGCATTATAGTTGAGTGTCAAGAGTGGACAAATAAAGGTTAAAGCTCATCCGTTGAGTATAATTGCACTATCAGATGAGATATTAAACTGAGGTTTGCTCTGTCCCATCAAATGGAAGCACAAGGTACTGTGGCATATATCAAACGGCAAGGAGGTCTCTCAAGTATCCTGGCCAATAACCATCTGTAGTGTATGATACCAGAAATATCAAAACCAATCATTAAGGCTAATTGGACAACAATAAGCATTTGATGGAGAATGGAAAAGTACTGAGAACAGGCTGTTTTGCAAGGTGGCCTTGTGTGGGAATAGACTGTTTTCCAGGAACACCTGGACTTGCTTGGGAAAGTACTCGCAAGAGGCAACATAGCACATAACATCAAATCCCATATACTATTAATAGCGGACTTCACTGTTGGACTGGGTTCACAACTGGTGCTGTGGTAATTAATACTGAGCTTCAACTGCCAGCTGTCACAAGGTGCTCTAACATGTGATTCATTTGTTTTGAATATGTCAAAGTGCTTTAAGCAAATCACTTTAAGCTAATAAAAGTCATTTTTTATATATAGAACATTACAACGCAGTACAGGCCCTTCAGCCCTCGGTGTTGCGCCGACCTGTGAAACCAATCTGAAGCCCATCTAACCTACACTATTCCATCATCATCCATATGTTTATCCAACGACCATTTAAATGCCCTTAAATTTGGCGAGTCTACAACTGTTGCAGGCAAGACATTCCATGCCCTTACTACTCTCAGAGTAAAGAATCTACCTCTGACATCTGTCCTATATCTATCACCCCTCAATTTAAAGCTATGTCCCCTCGTGCTAGCCATCACCATTTGAGGAAAAAGGCTCTCACTGTCCACCCTATCTAATCCTCTGATCATCTTGTATGCCTCTATTAAGTCACCTCTTAACCTTCTTCTCTCTAATGAAAACAGCCTCAAGTCCCTCAGCCTTTTCTCATAAGACCTTCCCTCCATACCAGGCAACATCCTGGTAAATCTCCTCTGCACCCTTTCTAATGCTTCCACATCCTTCCTGTAATGCGGTGACCAGAACTGCACGCAATACCCCAAGTGCGGCCGCACCAGAGTTTTGTACAGCTGCAACATGACCTCACGGCTCCGAAACTCAATCCCTCTACCAATAAAACCTAACACACCGTAAGCCTTCTTAACAACCCTATTAACCTGGGTGGCAAGTAATTAAAGCTAATAAATCTTCATTATATCAAAGTGCATGTGTCTCCTTGTATTCATTTTGATCAGACTTTAACAAACCAATTAAGGCACTTCACTATCCCTCAATCAACATCAATAAAATAGATTATCTGGTCATTATGCCGTTACTACTTTTTGTTGGATCTCACCACATGAAAATTGGCTGTTCTATTTCCTAAATTATAACAGAGGCTACATTTTAAGCATTTCATTTCCTGCAAAGTATTTGCATTCTGGTACTTCCTGGGGTCATGAAAGATGCCACCAAAATTCAAGTCATTCTTTAAAGATTTGTTTTTACAATATCCCATTAATATTTCAATTATAATTGCACATACCTGTAAGAACAAACTTTCCTCTCTGAAGAGCTAAAAGACATTCTTGCAGCATCTCTTTCCAAGTAAGGCCCCTAGATGAAAGGTAATTCTGAAAGGCAATGCCAATCATGATTATGCTGCACGTTTGGGGCATCCAGTTCTCAGGTTATTTTGCTCTGAAAATGCGTGAAGTCTAAGATTTCACTTTTGATTGCTCAGCACAGATTAGCAGACAAGACAGTAATTTTTTAAAAAGGTGAAACCGTGATTTCATGATGTGAGTTCAAAGGTGTTAAGTAACACCTATGAGATTAATACGAGTTATATCTGTTGAAGGGATGCTGTGACCCTCCTGCACTAAGTGAATGTTGAATTCTTTAAAAGGAAAGTTAAGCTGGGTTTTGTACATTTGAAAAAACAAAAATAGGTGGGTTTGTTTGCACAGCCCACAACAGCAGTCAATGTGATCAGTCAGGTTTACACCATTGAGGGGATATAGACATAGAGCAGCATAGAAGGCCCAGGAGAGCTAACCTGCCTGTTCTCTCAGGTAGAATTGGCATGATATCTCAGGAGAAAATCTTGAATGCAATGACATATCAAAAACACCAATGTCCTGCTAACTGAACTCTCAGCTTAGCCCATTTGGTATCAGTCTCACCTTTTGGGTCTGATGGATTCAAATCCTACTGAGGAAATTTAAAGATCCCACAGACTTGTTGGAAGTGTTAGAGTTCCCTGGTCTTGACCAAAATCTTTTCTTGACTAACACCTAAAACACATTTTCTGCTGTTCCTCTGAATAGCTGTGAGAGATCATGCAATGCACAAAACACTGTTCCATTTAGTTTCAAACAATAACTGCCTCTGAATTGCCCTCACATACCTAACTTTCTTCATGATTTCAATATTATCACCAAAATTACGATGTAGATAATACAGTAGTTCTTTGCATTAAGAATCCCTAATAACAAAGACCTATTCTTTTGCCTAACTGAACAGGAAATATCAGAGTCACTCCAGGTCACACTTTAACACCTCTTCACAACATGAGCAATAAAAGGGATGCGAAACAGCAGTCAATCTGCCTAACTGGAGCATGGAGAACATGCACTCCAGGGTTAACCAAATTCAGGCCCAGAAATTGAATGCATTCAAAAAAATTGAAGCTTGTTTATGGAGGGGACCTTACCTTCAGGATATCTGATTCATAGCTGTTGTTGTTTATTATTCCATCCAAACATTTCTCTCCAAAATTTACATCTGTCAAAAATATTACACACAATCAGTTTGAAACTCTTAAGTTCAGTTATAGATCAAAATACTGAACAAGATATTCACATAGGGTTGCCCCTGAGAAACCCAGAGTGGCCTTGCATCAGATTCATTTTTTAAAAAAAAAAACTAGGGTCACATATTATCAAGATGATCAAGACAGTGATTCTAGTTCCATTTTGTTCTATCAAAAATGTTGGCATGGAACTATGGGCCAAATGGCTTTCTGTTATACTGAAAATATCCAACAGGTTTAGAAATTGGGAAAAGAAAACATTCCATTTGTCAGCATGGATATCCAAAACCAAAACCACTCCAACCTCAGTCATCATTACAGTTTTCAAATGATACTTGCATTCCATCAGAAAGTGAGTTCCAGATCACTGGCTCCTCTGTCAAAGCGTTTGAAAAATATCTTTTTTCATTAAACACTCAGGAAACTAAGGACATCTTCCAATAAACTCCCATGACAAAGCATCCTTGCCATCCCACAAGAATTAAGATCAATGGTGAGATTCCAGAAAATGTGGATGGTTTTTCCAAACCTTGGGAGCCTCCTCTTGATAGAGGCAAACATAAACTAAGAAATTCACCACAGACTCCAATGTGACTGCTCAGTCTTTAGCCAACTGAGATGAGTATGTTGAGTGCTGGATCTCAAACCTGAGATTAAAGGCATGGTTTACCAAGCTGCAGCGATTCCTGTGCTCCTATACACTTTAAAAGCTAGGATTACTGACATCACAAAGCCTGGGGAAGTAATGCCTTTGCAAAACCTTTCAAATACGAAGGCAAGAAAGGCAATCTAAGCATCATTTTCCAAGCTAACATGCTCAGCTCTGAGGCACTATTCACTCAAAACCAGTTCCACTAGATGGGACACATTGTGGTATGCCTGATACCAGACTCTCAGAACAAAATGAAAAACCCAAAAGAACTGCAGATGCTGTGAATCAGAAACAAAAACTAAGTTGCTGGAAAAGCTCAGCAGGCCTGGCAGCATCTGTGAAGGTAAAAACAGAGTTAACATTTCAGGTCCGGTGACCCTTCCTCAGAACAAATTGCTGAACTTGGGGCTTGGTTATAGCAGGAGGACAGGGGAAACATTTTAAATGAGGACTTAAAGGATCCCAGATGTGGTCAATGTTACAAGTAGATTCAAATAAAAGCAAAATATTGCAAATGCTGGAAATCTGAAATAAAAACCACAAAGTGCGAGAGAAACTGATCGGGCAGCATTTGTAGTTAGAAAAACATAACTGAAGGGGAGTTAGACTGGACATGAAACATTAATTCTGTTCTTCTCTTCTCAAATACCACCAGACTTACTGAGTTTCTTCAACAATTAGGTTTTTTTTAAATAAAAGCAGACTTCTTCAAACCCTGACTGGCTACAGTCAAAGTGGCTCATTTGAGAAAGCACAAAAGACATAGAAACTTTATCAGAAAGATGCACAGAGGCAAATTTGAGGCATTGGAGGAAGTGGAAAAACCTCCAAACAAACCCTTAAGCACAACCTGCCACATATGTGGCAAAGCTTGAAGATTACACACTGGACTGATCAGCCATTTCCAAATCCACTGGAACTGCAGATGAAAAAGACAGCCATCCTCTTAGAGATTGGAGAAAACTCTCTGACAATCACGGTTAGACACATCAAAATTCTACAGTCCTGACAAGAACACTGGGGGAAGAAAGAATCAACAAGTCACCAGTCAAAAATACTGTGTCTGAACTGCAGAATTTAGTGACACAATGATGTTAAACTATTAGCTGAGAACCAAGTGTTCCTGTATCATCAGTCTAAATAAACTGACCCACTTTACTGTCTCATCTTTGTATTGTACTAAAAGGACTTTAAAATGTATGAAAGAAATCGTATGAAAGAAAATGTGTCTACCACAAAATCTTGCCAAGCAGCCAGAGCATCCCACTCGAGTGCAGCCCCAGTACATGTGGCAGAAGGGCCGCAAGCAAATCGTGCCTGGAACGAAGGACACATTTTCAGAATTACTTGTCTATTATGTTATTATAGGTTAACAGTGATATGAAAGGCTGAACAGAGCATTTGTTTCGGCTGAGGCAGTTCCATGAAGCAAGGCTCATTTGCTTTGAAAACAGATTTCACCGTAAGCTTCTACACAAAATAACATTCTAGTGTAGATCAGGACCTATGGTTTTAAAACCATAGGCTGATCTGTTTATTCTCTCACTGTTAGAGATCACAGTTTTGAATTTTTTAAGTGGGAAATGAATGCATTGTACATTTTAGACGTAACCTTCTGTTATAACAAAGTTACAACTTAAAATAAGTTAGATTTATCCTTTTAAAAATAATCATGTTTAGCGAAAAAGTAGCAAGATGATGAGAAGTGTTCAGGAATTTAGTGTCTTAAAATGATGTAGATCCTATAACAAATTGCAAAATTGAACTAGTTAAAAATTTGAAGAGAAAAAAAAATTGTAGGGTTATGGGGAAAAATCAGGGATAACTGGTTAGCTTTTTAAGAGAGCTTTTCAAACAGATACATTGGCTTCTTTTATATTGCATTGTTCTATGATTCCATAAGAAAATGCTACATTACTGTGGCCAAACATTAAATTTTTGTTTTGCCCTCACTTTACTGTTAGTATTAAATTATCTGTAAATGAACACCCAGTAAATAATTGTTTGGTTTCAACTGACCTATGATATAACATGACATTGGTCACCAGATCAAAGAAGACAAAACAAGCTTAAACAATTCCATTCCAGAACGAAAATACACTACACTTCCAGATCAGGGAAAGGTTTAAACAAGCTGGAGTACACTAACCACATCATTAAAAATACAACTTCTAGTGAAAGATTCAGACAAACTGAAGACCTTGTTTGTGCTCAGGTCCTAGGACCTATTGCTGGTGAGATCATATCTAGAATCCTGTGAGCAGTTTTGGTCTCCTTTTTTAAGGAAAAATATCATTTCATTAGAGGCAGTTCAGAGAAGGTTCACTGGGATGATTCCTGGCATGGACAGATTGTCTCATGAACAAAGATCCTACTTACTGGTGGTTAGAAGAATGAGAGGTGATCTAATTGAAAAATACAGGATTCTAGAGGGGCTTGACAGCATAAATGCTGAGAGGGTGTTTCCTCTCATGGGAGAGTCTAAGACCAGAAGGCAGAGTCTCAGAATAAAGGGGTGCCAATTTAAGACTGAGATGAGGAGGAATGTCTTCTGAGGGTTGCGAGTCTGTGGAACCCCTTGCCACAGATAGCTATGGTGGTACAGTCCTTGCGTATATTTAAGGCTGAGATAAAGGAATTCTTGATCAGTAGCGGAACCACAGGTTACAGGAAAAGGGCAGGCAAGTAGACATGAAGAATGTCACATCAGCCATTCATATCAACTTATTGAATGGAGGAGCAGGCTCGTGGGGCCAAATGGCCTATTCCCTTTTCCCATTTCTTGGTCTTATGGACCCTGAAGAAGACCTGGAACTCTATTGAAAAGGGAGCTGAGCCAAAGATATCAGTAAGTGAGGCCCTATAACCTTTTTTCAAAGCAGCCAGGCAATTCATTAAAAAAAATTGAATTCTGCAAGATGACCACTCACATTGCTGAGGTGTAATTGTCAGGTTCTGTTCATGCTCTGCTCTCCGGTCAGGCATAGGCTGAAAACAGCAAGTGCAAATCAAGTGAAGCCCTCGAGCAGGGCAGGTGTACTCCTGGACAGCTTAAAAATTTTTTTAACGAAGACAAAGATACAGTTAACAAGTTTTGGACATGGACAAAGTAATTCACAAAGGCAGAGATCAGAAAAACATACGAGTTCACTGCCGAATACAAAAATATCTAAAACATAAATGAGAATCTGATTTCATCAACTAGTACATGGTCAAATGAGTAATCGTTATCTGTAATCTGAGCAGTCACTGTTCACCGTTAATTAAAGTACAAAGCAAAATAGTGATTGTATTTAAATCAGTTTGTTCATTCACAAGTAATAACAATGTTAGAGAAAGTTAATTAATTATAGCTATATATTAAGTACAGTCAAGTCAATCTAGAATTCTGTTTAAATATTATTTATAACTACATTTTTGCATCTCTCAACAGTTATGTAAAATGATTAACATTTTAAAAGGATGCTGTGAAAAAAGATTAAACAAGGTATATAGGTATGGGCAGGAGGGAGTAAATGGGTTCCTCCTGTAATGTTATCTTCATGACTTTATCACATCTGACATGTCAGTACAACTAGTTTTGACTGTGGCTTTGATTTAATGTTAAATCAGAATTGGGCAGCTACTCAGAGCAAATGACAGGTAAACATGTATTCCAAAAAAAACTAAAATATCAAAAGTTAAATAACTTAAAATCTAATCATTGCAAAATCTAACTCCTGTTGTTGACGTGCATTATTAAGATCTTCAAAAATACAGTTCTTAAAATAAATGAGGGGTCTAAATGTTGGGTCACTTAACTAGGTTAGCATCCAGTTCCACTCACGTTATGACCTTTGTCTCATCTCTGCTTTTTAGAAACTTTTTGAAAACATTCTATATACAATTTTTCTCTCATTCTGTTTCATGCATCCCACGATGCAAATCTGTATTCATATTTATAACAGTTGTCCAAACAAAGATCACACTTCTCATTGAGACAGCTTGCTCTGTGCTCTCTGGTCTTTTAAAACCTTGACTTTTACACTCTGATGATTAAACTAGGACAAATTACAGCTAGGAATACTGTGTATCAGTCATAAAATCTTCACGTCATGACACACACTGCCAAATTTGGCTCACCAAACAATCAGGGTCTGTCCTCTCCTTTCACATCATTTTTACAGATTTCTCCTCTTTTAGATTTCTGGCACTTATGAATTCGTTCCTCAGCTGCCAGACAGCTGACTTTCTCTCCCATGTTTTCTAGCCAATTAATTTGTGATACAAGATCAGTTGAGTAGTAAATTCGTTGCCGGCCCCCCTAAGGAAACACTATACGTCAAACGTGCAGCAGAAACAGATAATTTCAATCAAATTCTCCATACTGCTGTTTAGACCTCACATAAGCCTCATTTTGCCCTACTCCATGTCACCCCATTAGGATATCCTATTTCTTTCTTCTTCATCTTCAGTCTAATCTTCCACATTTTTGTGTCTACAGGTCAAGTTAATTAACAAACACACCGAGCTGGAAATTATAAAAAGACACACAACATAAATCCATTACATCACATCCACTTGAAATCAAACAATGCAAACACTCGCACCATACACATACCAGGCATTGACCATTTCCAATAAGAGACCATCCAAGCACCACCCCTTGACATCCAATGGTGTTACCACTACTGAAATACCCACTATCAACATCCTGAGTGTTACCATTGACCAGATGCTCATCCACAAATACAGGGGCTACAAGAGCAGATCAAAGCCTAGGAATACTGTGGCAAGTAACTCACCTCCTGACTCCCCAAAGTCTGTCCACCATTTAAAAAGGCACAAGTCAGGACCATGGTGGAATACTCCCTACTTGCCTGGATGGGTGCAGCTCCAACAATACTCAAGCAGCTTGACAACACATCCAGGACAAAGCAGCCTGCTTGATTGGCACTGCATCCTCAAGCATCCACTCCCTCCACCACTGACACTTAGCAGCAGTACATACTGTCTGCAAGATGCACTGCAGAAATTCACCAAAAGATCCTTAGACAGCACTTTCCAAACCCAGAACTACTTCCATTTGAAAGGACATGGGCACCAGATACAGGAGATCACCACCACCTGCAAATTCTCCTACAGGCACTCTCCATCTTGACTCGTAAATATACTGCCATTCCTTCACTGCCGCTGGGTCAAAATATTGACATTTCCTCAAGGTATTGTGGGTCAACCTACAGCATGTCGCCTGTAGCAGTTCAGGAAGGCAGCTCACCACTACCCTCTCAAGTGCAGCTAGGGATGGACAACAAATGACACCCACATCCCCAGTGAATATAAAAAAATTAAACTGTGTAGTTAAGCATGCAATTCAAAGCTGTGCTTAGAGATAGGCAATATTGTCAATTATGGTTAATAGACACTTACCAACAGGGATGCTGGTGGAAGTTGATGGGGCATCAGTAGTCATTCTGAAACCTGGCAAGAAAGTAGGCTGATTGCTATCAGACCGATATCCAGGACACTGCCTGCATAGAATATGTGGCTGACTGAAAATAGATAGAAATACGAAATGCAGTCAACCATGGAGAGAAAGCAAAGTGTATTTAAATTTTACTGTAGAGTTTGTGCAACTCTTAAGGAGCACCAAGAAAACAAATTGAGAAGCAATTTATTATAATCCATTAATCCAATCAGAAATCAGTTCTCTTTGTATTTATATCTCCATTTCTCATTCTGCACACACGTTTCATGTCTTCTTTCTCCATGAAAAAGCTGATCCATCATACACTGAAAATAAACTGAAATAGTACCTCAAGTAATTTTATTCAAACTGTCAGTTGGTACTAATTTAGAACCCCAGCCAGAAAGTTTGAGCCCCATTACAGAGAATACGCAGAGGCTGATCTTCCAGTGTTGCACTGAGAGATTGTTGTTCAATCACATGCCCTTCAGACAACATGTTAAAATGACATTTGGTTCAGGAAGAAGTAAAAAAGATCTATGGCACTAACCAAACAGCAGGAGAGTTTGTCCCTGCATCCTGACCAACATTTACACTATAACAAATTATCCTGGAGTTTTGTGACATTCTGAGTGCGTGGAAGGTACTATATGATGCAAATATCTTATTAAATTTGTTCATTAAGCAGCTGAGCCACTCACCCCAGGATTCCTTAGTCTATAGCAAATTAGTGGATCTTGACCAAGACACAAAATTGCAAAAAATAATTAGCTTCAGTGCCCTCGATACAGGGGAGGGTAGATGAAAAGAAAATATACCATCCCAAGAGTCCCCTTACTCACTGCGATTCAGTGACACCACACCTCATCATTGATTATCAGTTACATAATGCACTTTGAACACATTGGGCAGGAACAGAATCAATCCTTGGCACAGTGCTCCCATGACTAATTGGTCTGATGACACCCATTGCCAATGCTTGCAATGAAACAGGAAAATCATTCAGCCCCTCAAGCTTGTTTCACCATATAATGACTCCTTGATAGCTCTGAACTCCATCCACCCATTTTGCTCCATATCTTTTTATTCTGTTGGCAGCAAAATTGGAGATTTTTAATGAATTGAGCGAACATCTACTGCTTTTTGAGAAAGTCTGCTCCACACTTTACCACTGTGTGAAGAAGAGTTTGCTAACTTCTCCCCTGATTGAATTTAAGCTTACGTGCTTTTGTCAGAGACTCATCCCATCAGCAGAAAAGGCTTTTCACTATCAACCCTATAATTTTATTCCAAAACCCTAAAAAAAATGCTTAATCAAATCACTGCTAAACCCTCCAAATTCTGATAATACATTTTAGGTCAGCTTACATGGCACATAGCCAGCACTGTCAAACCTGGTAACCAAAGTAGCAACAGCTTCCGGAGAAGACAGGAAGGGAACTGTCGGTTTTTCCCTCCATTATTCACTACAAAAGGTGAATATATGCAACACGACAGCTGAAGCATTACAAGAACATGGAGTGAATTGTGTCTGTGTATTGTGCAATAACATTTGCTCAACTGAGAATACTGAATTTTCAGGCTGTATTTTCCAAGGATGCCCACCACTTTGTAAAGGGCCAATAATTCATTACAAGGCAGGACACTCACTGCTGTTTAGTCACTGCTCCAATTATTTTGCTTGTTTTAGGAATCCTTAAACTTCAGCATGAATACTAATCAACAATTATGCCCTTTTATAAGGGATCATCTGCTCCTCATGCATTTCCTCTGGCACACAACAGCAGTTTCTAAAACTCACCTAAAATCAGAAGATTCACTATCAACATCAGACAGTTCCAGAAAATCCTCGGAGCTGACCTCTTCATCGGAGAATGACCGCTTAATCTTAGGCTGTAACATGTCATGTGTGATTTTATTTCTGGCATCCATGCTTTGCAGTTCATCTCCACTACGACACTTCTCTGAAATAGTAATTCATACACAAACGTGGCCAAAATAAATCACCAAACCAGTATCATAATCAAGCACAGTTTTGACAGGTGTCTTGTGGTCCAATACTTTCTTTTCCTCTTCCACTCGGACAAGCAAAGAAATTTTCAGATAAGTCAAGCAAGAAATATGACTGGGACAACAAGTTTACCGATTTCTGTTAAGAAATTTGCACACTTCGCACGTTTTCTGACAAGATAACATTTTCCACTCTGATATTTTAAAATTGTATTTCTTCTTGTTTGTTGCATTATTTCCTACTGACAATTTACATCTTTCTCAGAATTACATTCCAATCCGGTAATGGAAAGTTACATCTGTGGAATTGACAATATTCTGCAAAATTCAACAAAGGAACCAAATTGGAAACAATCTTGCTTCTCACATCCATTTTGACCCGTTGGTTACTCAAAATGACAGAGCATGAATTCACACACAGCCATTTCTGACTTAGCAACAGAATTCCTACATGAAATACAAGTTTCTTCAAGATAGAGTTTTTTTAAAACTTCTGCAGTCTTGATTCATGCACTGAGAAAATTCAAGTAACTACCAATATCAGTAACTAATAACCAAGAGCAAGGTATGAATGAATTTACAATTTTGCTTTCCATAGATCTTAAAGCTGAAAGCTGTAATTCATGTCCAAGATTCCTCTCTCTCCCAAACCACATAATATCAAACACTTGGCATATGTGATATCATATATTCTAACACAAACAAATCTGTGCACATGAATTTAACACAGCAATTACTTGCCTGGATGTTGCAATAGATAAGCCTCCACCAGATTATTCACCATGTGGTTCTTGCTGATGCGTTCAACAGGACAACGGCAAGTTGGGCAAAGTGATGAACGCTCCATCCAGCCTGAGTAACATGCCGCACAGAATGAATGCATACATGGTTGAAGGCTGAACAAGGTCAGGGGAGGGTAGAGGAAAGGTGAAATTAGACCTTAGAGGGTTTTTTTGTTGGATAAAGCTTCCACATTTTGTGCTGAAAGATCAAGCTTAACCACTCACCCATTTTTCCAGAGTTACCATCGCTGAAACAATACATTTACAAAAATTACCAAGCAAACAGATACTTGAATGCAAAGCTCTTGTAATGCAGTGGAGTACTCCTACCTCTGACTCGGGAGGCTCCAGTTCAAGTCTGACCTGCTTCAGAGCTGTTAGCGACACATCTGAACAGATTGGTCAAAACATTTCTGTGCCATAATGATCGATAACTCTCATTGATCACCACTGATCATAACCCAAATACACTATTCTTGGTAGCAATGTTGTTAATTCAGCAGCTAATCTTTTTCTGCCATTTTTACATCACCACCCACAAAGCCCACATTTGGAGACTACATCTGGGTCTCAGTTGCCACCAGAGATAGGCTATTCAAAATATTGTAATGTTGCAGTCTTGAGCACATAATTTAAACAAACTCCTACTAAAACAAACTCTGTTTCAACTGGCATTCTTGATAAACCAGCAATTATGTATCTGTATACATATTATTATATTATCACTACCTCCACAATGTCAGAGTAGTCAGTTAAGATTGTGTGCGAGATGCCTCTCTACTGGCAAGTTTTATTTAAGGGAAAGTTGCAATATTGTTTAAGAGAATTATGTTGTAAATAAAGTATGACAGTGATGTGTATACCTCCCATGATACGTTTCTACTACTTAGTGTGTGTTTTGCCATCAGTTATGTGGACTGCTTGATCAACAGCATGGCGGCTCAGTGGCGAGCACTGCTGCCACACAGCTCCAGGGACCTAAGTCGCCTGAGACAGGAATCGAACCATCTACGTGAAGTTTGCACATTCTCCCTGTGTCTGTCTCGGTTTCCTCAGGGTGCTCCAGTTTCCTCCCACAGTTGAAACATGTGCAGGTTAGGTGGATTGCCCACACTGAATTGCCCTTAGTGCCCAGGGACATGCTGGCTAGGGGGATTAGCCATGAGAAATGCAGGGTTACAGGGTGGGGGGCTGGGTCTGTGTTGGAGACTGGTGGGCCAAATGGCCTACTTCCACACAGTAGGGATTCTATGAACCAGAATATTTGATCAACCAGTACACATCTGGTCCCACAGGTACCTGTTAATAAAACATTTGCTTAATTTCAAAGCAATCAAGTGTCAACAACTTAGCTCGTTCCATATAGAAGACTGTGTGTAAAGTGTTAATATCTTAATGTACCTGACACAATCATGCAACAAGTCTTGACAGATGATACAGGTGAGTGTTTCCTCCATTTTATCTGGCTGCTTTCCTTCAGGGGTCACTTGATCCTCATTTGTAACATTTGAACTTTGACCCTCATTGAGCAGCAATGGATCTGGAACTCTGCAAGTCTCTGTCAAAATATATCATATTAAAAGAAAAAAGTGTGTTATAGCAGATACAAACTTCTTAAAAAAAACAAACAAAAACAGAAACTAATCTTTGAACTTAAAAAGTAAGTAAATGCTGGAAATGAATAACAGATATATTGCCATAGGAATAGTAGAAGGTCCAGCACAGGCACTATCAACCAAAAGGCCTTCTGCTGTGTATGATTCTATATTACTGCACAAACTACAGGCCCACAAAAATTGAAAAATGATTAGAACTGAAACTGGTGCACCCGCCATATTTTTCTTCCAAGACTTTAATGTAGGACAATTCCTTATCCACCCTCTCTTCGGGTAGGCTGTGCTACTCTGGACACAGGTACCACAATCTTCATTAATATCCATGATATGTGGCGTATTAGGAAAGCAACTGGAAGTTGAAACGCTGTCTAAAATTTCCTTTTTTGCTCAGACAAAGGCCTGGATAGATCCATGGAATGGGGAAAAGCTGTCTTAAAGAGGGTTTGGGATCACGTGGTGTCAGGTGGCTATATTAGTCGAGTCAGGAAATAAAATCCAAATCCTAACAATTAAAGTTGCAAAATAAATACTTGCCCATTTTGTGTTTCTTTTTGATTGGTTCCAGGTCGTCGTCGTCTTTTTCCAAAGCACCTGGATCAGATGACTTTGGGGCTTCAGGTCCTGATGTGCTTTCCATATTCACTTGAATTCTTGAAGGTGATAAAGCAGGATTAGGCAGCTTTGAACAAGAAGTCCAAAACGTTGGTAAACAATTAGGTCCATGTGCAAACATTGAAGATCCAGCAGTAGTGGGCACAGGTCCTGTTGAGGAAGTGCATGGCTCCACAATGGAAGCAATAGGCTGATCAGTGTTGGAATTTGCTCCAGAGGTACAGAATGGATCGTAATAAGATGTGCATGGCTGTGGTTCCTCTCGGGAAGGGTGTTCAACTTGTTTTGAACAAAGTGGGGGAATGACTGCTGCTTGGTCGTTGTTGCTGCCCAAGCTTGAGGTTTCTTTAATTACCTGCTCAACCATACTGCAAGAGGATCCTGTACACAAAAATTATTTGTAAGTACATGGCAATCCATTTTCAGACTGACATTAAGTCAATTCATCCCTCATTAAAAAGCCTTCTCGTTTATGGAGTACTAACTACATGTAACTTTACAAACTGAAGATATATAAACAAAATAGAGGAGAAATCCCAGAATGTTACAGCACAGAAGGCAGCCATCACCTCTGCACTTGCCCTCTGAAAGAGTTGATCAACAGACTAACTCAGCCAATTTCCCATACTTTTAATTTCTCAATTTTTCAAATATTTATCCACTTCCCCTCCTATCATAGATTCTGATCAACAATGTGCCAACTTTCTTGACAGGTTTCTGCAACCTTTTAGGAAAATAAAATTCTATGCCTTTTCCATAACAGATCTATACAGAATTTTTTTAAAACAATAGGTCTCATGCAAAGGATCAGAGAAAATGGGTCTTGACTACAGACCCGCAACAATATTTTAGATGCCTTCTCCTCCATCAGGTGCTTGATCCTGTTCCACCTTACCTGTTTACTGAGCTCAGGCTCTGAAGAAAGCCTACACTGAGACCTCAGCCTCCACAAGAACAAAAACCTGCAGCCTGACATTCATCAAAAATGGCATTCCTTGAGTAAGGCAAAAGGAAAAAGAGAAAGAGGGGGACACTGAGATCTAGCACATACTACTCAGCCACTTACTTCTGTTGGAGAGTAGTGTCCAAAGCAGCTAATCTGATGGGAAAATTTGCAGAATCAGGCAGAAAGAGAAGAAAACCTAAAACTGACCTGGATTTCTGGCATATGAGGCAAAGTAACCAATTGGTGCCTCTGTGCGCCTGTGTGCTCTGATGCTGGCAGACCATAGAAAAACTTTGGAATTCTGTCTGAAGTCCAAAATGTCCCTCCCCCGTCTTTACAAATTTCCATGATTTTTCAATTACTTGGTCTTTTTTGAAATTTCCATTACTTTTCAAGTTTTCCATGACCCTTGAACCTTGTTGGGGCTTAAATAGTCATAAATCTGTGTTATTTGGTGAACATTTCATATATATGCCTTTCAGTTGCCAAGTGAAATAGACTTTTCCAATTTACTTCTAACAAACTCAATTCTAAACATTTAACTCTGACTTGTAATGTAAATACCTCCAGTTTCTCAAGTTGAGCTAACGTTAAGCAACACTGCAATATATCTTGTAACCCTTACAGCATAGTAACAGGCCATTTGACCAAACTATTCTACGCTGGTGTTTGTTCTCCATATGAGCCTTTTCCTACCCTATTTCATTCATATGAAGAAAAATGTTTTATTCCATAATAGGTTATTACAACTAAAAAAATTCACATCTCTTATCCTGTTTCCATTAAAATCTAAAACAATTCTTAATTACCCGTTGATTCTTCCATGTTTTCCTCTTCGGCGTTCAGTGCTTTGTACAAATAGGCAACATCTAGAAAGTAAATTGAGAGAGAAGGTGGAAAAGGCTAGTTTTCTTTTGCTTAAATTTAACACACCACCCCTAGCCAAAAGATACAGTGCAAGAACATTGAACTGTAAAACATCCTTTGAGTTGACTGGTGGCTCTTCAATGGTGCAGGGTCACTGAATGGTTAGGTATTCAAATACTTCATTTACAATAACTTTCTACAAGAAAGTATATGGCACATGCACTGCAAGTGTCAAAGCCAAACTCAGCTACAAATCTTCCCTGAAGTTTTGGCTCACATAAGGAGCTATTTGAACCGAACATTGACTGGCATCTTAGAAGGAAATGTAATGTTTTGGGTTGTTTACTCAACACAATTAAAATTTCACAAATACAAATCAGTCTTTCCTCAATGGCCACAAACTAATAATGCTTAGCAATCAGTATCACTGTCAATAGTGAGATGTATTACTTGTAATTTACAGGAAGGTTAGCTAGACTATGCAGTTAGGGAAGGGCCAAAGTGAACGTGTTCCCATATTTATTTTCTCAGGGGCCTAAGGAAATGGCAGCAGAGTTAGACAGACTTTTTGCATCAGTCACTACCTTTGAAGATACTTCGAACATCTCATTAATGCTAAATAATTTTGGGAAGGGATTAAGTACCATAACTAGAGAAGCAGTATTAGGCAAACTAATGGGGCTGAAAGCAGGTAAAGTCTCCTGGCCCTGATGGCTTTCATTTTAGGAACATAAAAGAGGTAGCTACAGAAATAGTGGGTGCATTGAATGTAGTTTTCCAAAAAATTCTTTAATTCTGGAGAAGTACCAGAAGATTGGAAAACTGCAAAATGTGACATCCCCATTCAAAAAGGGAATGGGGTGAGTGGGAACAAATAGGATGACTGGCCGAGCATCAATCATTGGAAAAATACTGGAATCAATTGAGGTATTAGCAGAACATTGAGAAAATCATAACCTAATCCAGCAGAGTCAGCATGGCTTCATGAAAGGGAAATATGATCTGACTTATTTATCAGAGTTTTGCAAGGAAATCTCAACCAGAGTGGATAGAGGGGCAACCAGATGTGTTGTATTCAGACACCCAGGTGTTTGACAAGGGACTTCACAAAAGGTCAATTCAAAAGACAAAAGACCCCAGTGCTTTCTTTTTCAGGTTGGCAACCTCTAACTAAGGGGGTATTCCACAGGGTTCACTGTTTGGACTGCCACTGTTTACAACATATATTAATGACTTGGAGGAAAGCAGTGAATGTACTACAGCCAAATTTGCGGATGACAAAAACAGATGGAAAGGCAGGATGCGAGAGGAATACAAACAATTTACAGAGATATTGATAGGTTAAATAAATGGGCAAAATGTTGGTAAGTGAAGTATAATGTGGAAAAACGTGAAGCTGTTTATTTTGGATAAAAACAATAGAACAGGATTATTTAAAAATGGAGAAAAACTGCAGAAAGCTTTGACACAAAGGGACTTGGGGAAACTTGTGCATACAGCACAGAAAGCTAGTACACAGGTGCAGCAGGTAATCAGGAAGGCTAACAGCAGTTAGGCATTTAGGACGTCAAATGAAACGTTAGCATTCATTTTGGACAGAGCTAGAATACATGAGCAGATATGTACTGCTGAGGCTGTATAAGGCTCTGGTCAGATTACAATCGGAATTTTGTGGGCAGTTTTGGCCCCGTGTTCAAGGAGCGATGTCTTGGCCTTGGAGGGAGTCCAGAGGAGGTTTACAAAAATGATCCTGGGGATGAAAGGCTCATCATGTGAGGAGTGGTTGAAGATGCTGGAGCTGTACTTGATGGAATTTAGAGGGATTGGGGCGGGGTTGGAATCTGACTGAAACTTACAGAATTCTGAGGGCCTGGATAGAGTGGACATAGAGATGATGTTTACGCTCGTAGGACAGGCTAGAACCTGGAGGGCATAGCTTCAGAGTGAGGGATGACTTTTTAAGAAACAAAAACAGAAATTGCTGGAAAAGCTCGGCAGGTCTGGCAGTATCTGTGGAGAGAAATCAAAGTTAACTTTTCGGGTCAAACGACTCTGCCTAGAACACTTTAGCATTGACAGGAGGAGGAATTTCTTCAGAGGATTGTTAATCAGCGGAACTCATTGCCTCAGAGGGCTATGGAGACAAATCATTAAGGGTATTTAAAACAGTGACAAATAGATTCTTGATTGGTAAGAGGATCAAGGATTACAAGGGGAAACAGGACAATGGGATTGACAAACATATCAGCCATGATTGAATGGCAGAGCAGACTCAATAGGTCAAATAGCCTAATTATGCTCCTATATCTTACGGCATATAGTCTTACTTCAATCCCTTGAAATAAGGGCCAGAATTGTATCAAGGAAAGGAAAGTCTTACTGTAAACATACAAGGTGCTGGTGAGACAGTTTTAGTTTCCTGATTTCAAGAAGAGATTTTATTTCATTGGAGGCAGTTCGGAGAAGGTTCACTAGGATGACCCCTGATCTGGAGGGATTGTCTTATGAACAAAGGTTAAGGAGTTTGGGCCTCTACTCATTGGAATTTAGAAGAATGAGAGTGGCCTCATTGAAATGTATAGGATTATTAAAGGGCTTGACAGGTTACGCGTAGGATCAGAAGACAGTCTCAGAATAAAGGGTTGCCAATTTAAGACTGTGACGGGAAGAATTTCTTCTCTCAAAAGGTTGAGTCTTTGGATCTCTTTGCTACAGACAGCTGTAGGGACAGAGTTCTTGTGTATATTTCAACAGAGATGGATAGAATCTTGATCCATAGGGGATTCAAGGGTTATGGGGAAAGGGCAGGAAAACAGGCATGAGGATTGTTGGATCAGCCCATGTTCTTACGGAATACTACAACAGGCTCAGGGGGCCAATGGCCTACTCCTGTTTACTTTTCTTATGGTTTTAAAATGTAGCACAAAGTCACAAACTAAATTCAAACTTCGTCAAAGATGTTGGTTTGAATACGTTTAAAGGATAAAAGCAAGGAAGATAATTGTTAAAGCTTAAGGAGGAAATTCCAGGGTTTAGGGCACAGGTAACTAAAAGCACGGTCACCAGTGGTGTAGTAAATAAAATTGAGATGTACAGAGGTCAGAATTTACAGAATTCCGATAGCTCAAATAATTGTGGAGTTGTTGATGATTAGAGAGTGGGAAGGATGAAGTCAGGGAAGGATTTGTTAGCAAGGCTGAGAATACTAAAATCAAGACTTTGTTTGACCAGGAGTCAGGGTTATGTAGTGTTCCTTCAAAGCTGCAGAAGTTCCAATGTCCACGCATACTGATTGGCATCAGCCTGTGATCTCAGCACTGACTTCTGGTTCTAGATGTCACACAGCTGGGAAGTAAATTAGAGGGAACACTGGTGACTGGTCAAAGGGACTTGGCGAGAGTTACGGCATGGGAAACAGAGTTTTGGATGACTTCAAGTTTAAAAGGATAGAATTTAGTAGACTGGCCAGGATTGCAATGGAATAGTCATGTCCCAAGGAATAAAAAGCTTGATTAAGAGTTTCAGCAGCAGATGAGTGAGACCGAGGCAGCTAATGTTAAAAGGTAAAAATAAGTGAGCTTAGCAAAGGCATATGGAGTATAGTCAGTAGCTCATCTCAGAGTCAAATATGCCACTAATGTTGCAAACTGTCTGATTTTGTCTCAGGGAGAGGTGTGAAAATCAGAAGGGGGCTTGGAGCAGGAATCAAAAAACAAAGGCATCAGTTTTCCAATATAGGAAATTTAATTTTAACAGGAAAATTTTGCTAATTCAGTACCAACTATCAAGTAAGCTGTCTGATATCTTAACAACAAATCTTACTTAGCAGAGTACAATAACAAACCAAAGCCAATTACAAAGCAGGTTTCTGACTGAGGCTGCTTCACAGGCTGCAACTCAATCACATTTAAACAAACTGGAAATGGGATAATTCAAACTATGGGCAATACATCTAATATTATCCTTACTCTGATCTGGCTCATTCTTCCTGTAGACAACGTAAATGGCATCACCATTTTGCAACGGATAGGTCTGTTTCTTCACTACTTTAGATTTGTTGATGACCGTTCCATTGGTGCTGAAAACAAGAACACAAGTTAGGTTGTCTTCAGCCTTCTTGGTAAAAGTAGTCACAGCAAACCTGCACTCTCATCAGATTATCAAAGCCCATGGCTTTCACCATCATTTGGAAATTGTGCCAAGCTCAACTTTAAAACACTTCATTTCTTTTAAATATTACAATGAATGAATAAGTTCACATTCTGGTGATTTTCTCCCCACCAATTCTAATAGCCGAAGTCAAACACAAAGTATAACAAGGTGTCACTATTGTTAGCTTGTATTCAGCACCAACGTGCTTGTTAGGCCACAACAGTGGTGCTCGCACCTAACCTGCACAGGACAGTGATGTGGTTTCACAGCCAAAAACAACCTTCATGCTCAGCAAGATATAAGCACCTCAGAAATGCTGCACTGTGTGACTAGAGAATAAGTGCAACTTTCAATTAGGAATATTAGGGTTTAGGAATATACCATTTGACCCCTCTAGCCTGTCCCCCATTCAATGGGATCACAGTTAATCTGGTTGTGGTGTCAGCTCCGCTTTCCCGTCTCCCTACTACATTAACTTCAACTCCCTTGTCTATCCAGAATCAAAATAGCTCTACTTTGAGCAAACTTAATGCCCAAGCCTCCGTTGATTACTGGGGAAGAGAATTCTACAGATTAACAACACTCAAAGAGGAAATTTCATCTCCATTTAAGAATGAAAGGTCTCCCTCTTAAGGCAGTGCACCCTTGTTCCTGTCTCCCCCACAAGAGGAAATATCTTCCCGAGTCTCCACACCATGAAGTCCCCTGAAAACCTTCCATGCTTCAAATGGGTCACCTCTCATTTTCCCATACTCCAGTGGGTATAGGTCCCCTTATCTTCCTAAGGTAAGCTCTTCAGGAATGGGTCCAGCAAATCTTCTCTGAACTGCCTCTAAAGTAATTATTACCTTTTTTGAAAAGGAACTGGATACAGCACTGCAGATATGGTTTAACCAAAGCTGCAGTAAAACTTCCCTACTTTTATATTCTATTACCCTTGTCACAGATACCATTTGCCTTCCTAATCACTTGCTGGACCAACATACTAACATTTCATAATTCACGTAAAGGGACACACTGAGCACTCTTCACCTTAGATTTGCAATCTCTCTCCATTCAAATAGCATATTTCATTCTATTGTACTTACCTGAAAGTGGACATTAACTATCTACATGATAACCCAACTGTCAAACTTTTGCTCACTTCAACCTGTCTATATCCCCTTGCATGCTCCTTGCCAGTTCGATGACTTACTTTCCTACTTTGTAATTTAGTTTTGTGGGATGTGGGCATCGCTGAGCATCTTTTGCCCATGAGAAGGTGGTGGTGAGCTGCTTTCTTGAACCGGTGCAGTCTACCTGCTGTGGGTTGACCCACAATGCCATTATGGAGGGAATTCCAGGATTTTGACCCAGTGACAGTGAAGGAACTGCAATATATTTCCAAATAAAGATTGAATGTGACTTGGAAGAGGAACTTTCAGGTGGCAGTATTCCCACACATCTGCTGCATTTGTCTTTCTACATGGAAGCGGTTGTGGGTTTGGAAGGTGCTGTCTGAGGATCTTTCGTGAAGTTATGCAGGGGCATTGTGTAGATACTTGCAGCAGTGTGTACCGAGCTTTGATGGTGGGTTCGGTGGATGCAGTGCCAATCAAGTGGGCTGCTTTGTCCTGAATAGTGTTGAGCTTCTTCAGCGTTGTTGGGCTGCACTCATCCAGGCAAGTGGGGAGTATTCCATTATACTCCAGACTTGTGCCTTGTAAATGGTGGACAGGCTCTGGGGAATCAGGAGGTGATTTACTTGCCACAGTATTCCTAGCTTCTGGCCTGCTCTTATAGCCACTGCATGTATGTGGTGAGTCCAGTTGAGTTTCTGATCAATGATAACTTACAGCATCCGCAGTTCTTTCAATCAGGAACAAAAACAAAGTGGCTGGAAAAGCTCAGCAGAACTCAACTGAGTTCTGAGGAAGGGTCACCGGACCCGAAACGTTAACTCTATTTTTTCCTTCACAGATGCTGCCAGACCTGCTGAGCTTTTCCAGCCACTTTGTTTTTGTTCCTGATCAATGATAACTCCCAGGAGGTTGATACTGGAGAATTCAGCGATGGTAACACCATTGAATGTCAAGGGGCAGTGGCTAGATTGTCTTTTGTTGGTGATGGTCATTGTCTGGCATTTGTATGGTGTGAACGTTACTGGTCACTTGTCAGCCCAAGCCTGGGATATTGTCCAAATCTTGCTCCATTTGAACTTGGACTGCTTCAGTGTCTGAGGACTCACGAATGGTGAACATGTTGCTAATGATTGCACAATATCCACTTCTGACCTTATGATGGAGGGAAGTTCATTGATGAAGCTGAAGACGGTTGGGCCTAGGAAACATCCTGCAAAGATATACTGGAGTGGAGATGGCTGACCAACAGCAATGATCATCTCCCTGTGTGTCAGATATGACACTAACCACCGGACAGTGTTCCTCTGATACCCATTGATTCCAGTTTTGATACGGCCCCGTGATACTGCACTTGATCAAATGCAGCCTTGATATCAAGGGCCGTCACTCTCACCTCACCTCTGGAATTCAGCTCTTTTGTACATGTTTGAACCAAGGCTGTACTGAGGTTAGGAGCTGAGTGGCCCTGACAGAACCCAAACTGGGCATTGCTGAACAGGTTATTGCTGAGCAGGTGCTGCTCAATAACATTGTTGATGACACCTTCCATTACTTTACTAACGATCGACAGTTGACTGATGGGGTGTTAAGTGACCAAGTTGGATTTGTCCTGCTTTTCATGAAATTGTAGACTTGCTCGCCGAGCCGTTGGGTTTGCTTACAAACATTTCGTCACCCTGCTAGGTAACATCAGTGCGCCTCTGGTGAAGCACCGGTGTTCTGTCCTGCTTGTTATTTATATGCCGTGGTTTGCTGGGGTGGTTAGTATTACTTCCAGTTCTGTTTCTCAGTGAATTGGACCCTGTGTACAAACCAATGTGTTTATTGATGGAGGCCTGGTACTCTAACCAGAACTCCAAGAATTCCCTGGCGTGTCTCTTTTTAGCTTGTGCGATTATGGACATGTTGTCCCAGTCGAATTCATGACCCTCATTGTCAGCATGTAGTGATACAATAAGACCATAAGACATAGGAGCAGAAATTAGGCCATTTGGCCCATTGAGTCTGCTCCACCATTCAATCATGGCTGTTAAGTTCCTCAACCCCATCCTCCTGCCTTCTCCCCGTAACCTTTGATAATCAAGAACCTATCTATCTGAATTTTAAATGTACTCAATGACCTGGCCTCCACAGCCTTCTGTGGCAGTGAATTCCATAGATTCACTACTCTCTGGCTGAAGTAGTTCCAAGTGAGGATTGGGCGTGTCTCTTGGTGGCTAGTTGGTGCTCGTGTATCTGTATTGTCAGTTTTCTTCCGGTTTAGCCTTTGTACTGTTTCTCACAGTCCTTGCATTTTGTATATTACACTGATTTTGGGTATGGGATCCTTTGCGTTAGTCAGTAACTGTCGTAGGGTGGTTGTTGGTTTGTGGGCTACTCTGATACCTAGGGGTCTGAATATAGTCTTGTAGTCATCTCTGAAATGTCCTTGATATACGGTGGGGTGATCAGTGATTCTGGTCATGTTGTGTCTTCCTGTTGTGGTCTGTCGTCTTGGCAGTAATGACGGATTGTGCTTTTCGGGTATTCATTCCCTTTGGAGACTCAGTATAGGTGCTCCTTTTCTGCTTTAGATAGCTCCAGGTTGCTGCAATGTGTTGTGGCTCGTTTACATAGTGTCCTGATGCAGCTCCATTTGTGGGCATTGAGATGGTTGCTAGTGTAATCGAGTATCTGGCTCATGTGTGATCTTTCTATATATGCTGGTCTGGAGTTACCCGTTGTTTTGTGTTCTACCACTATGTTCAGGAAGGATAGTCTTTTGTAAATTATATCCCAGTAAGGATTTTGTTTGTGTGTCAGTGGGTTTCTTCTAGTTGTGTGTGTTTAATAGTCACGAAGGTGTCATCTACATATCAGGCCCAAAGTTTGGACTATATAGTGGGGAGCACTGTCCGTACTAACCTCTGCATTACTGCTTCTGCAATCAGTCCTGATATTGGGGAACCCGTTGGTGTTCCGTTGATTTGTTTATATATGCCGTTGTTGAAGGTGAAGTGGATTGTGAGGCACAGATTTAGTAGTTTCACGGTGTCCTTTTGATGTTGTTGCCTGCCTACTTGATTTGTCCGTTAGTGTGGCAATTGTCTCTTTGGCTAGGTTGACGTTTATGGACCTAAATAGTGCTGTTATGCTGAAGGATATAATCATCTCGTCCCCTTCTATCTTGGTGTCCTTACTGATGTTGAGGAATTATTGGGATGAGTGGATACAGTGAGTAGCATTGGCCACTAAGTATTCCAATGTCTGTTGTTGTTCTACATTAATAAGGACACCACTGTGAAACTACTAGATCTGTGCCTCACAACCCACTTCACCTTCAATAGCAGCACACACAAACAAATCAACGGAACATGAATGGGATCCCAATTATCAGGACTGATTGCAGAAGCATTAATGCAAAAGTTAGAATGGACAGCGCTCCCCAATATACAACCCAAACTTTGGGTCCAATATGTAGATGACACCTTCGTGATTATTAAACACACAAAACTAAAAGAAACTCACTGACACAACTTCCTCACTGGGATAAAATTCACAAAAAGAAAAGAGGACAACAATTGACTACCCTTCCTGGACATAGTGGTAGAAGGCAAAAACAACAGGGAACTCCAGACTAGCATATATAGAAAGACCACAGATACAGACCAGATTTTCAATTACAGTAGCAACCACCTCAATGCCCACAAATGGCGCTGCATCAGGACACTATTTGAACGAGCCATAACATATTGCAGCAACCTGGAACTGCACAAAGCTGAACAGGAGCACCTATACACAGTCTTCAAAAGGAATCGATACCCAAAAGCACAATCCGCCGTTAGCTCCGAGACAATAGACCACAACAGGAAGACACAACACAACCAAACCACTAATCACCCTACCGTACATTAAGGACATTTCAGATGATCTCAAGACTACTCAGACCCCTAGGTATCAGAGTAGCCCACAAACTGACAACCACCCTACGACAGCTACTGATGAACACAAGGGATCTCATACCCAAAACCAGTAAAACCAGTGTAATCTACAAAATACCATGCAAGGATTGTGACAAACACTACATAGACCAAACTGGAAGAAAACTGACAATATGGATACACGAACACCAACTAGCCACGACCAATTCTCACTTGACTCACTACACGTAGACAACGCATCCATAATTGCATAAGCCAAAACAGAGACACACCAGGGAATTTTTTGAGGCTTGGTATTCTAAAGAGAACTCCATTAACAAACACATTGAATGAGATCCTGTGTACAGACCACTGAGAAACAGAACCAGAAGTAATACCAACCACCCCAGCAAACCGAGCCATATAAATAACAGGCGGGACAGAACACTGACACTTCAATAGGAGGTGCACTGACGAAGTTACCCAGCAGGGTGATGAAACATTTGCAACCAAACTCACCGGCTCAGCGAGCAAGTCTACAACCTCATCCACAGCCCGAGCTACAAACCTTGAAAAATCCTGCTTTTTTATGTACAGGGCAAACTTGGGCACTTTTCCATATTGTTGGGTAGATGCCAGTGTTCTAAGTGTACTGGAACAACCTGGTTAGGGGAGTGACAAGTTCCGGAGCACAAGTCTTCAGTACTATTGCCAGAAAGTTGTTAGTTCGTGTAGCATGTGCAGCATCTAGTGCCTCCAACTGTTACTTGCTATTATGTGGGAGTGAATCGAATTGGCTGAAGACTGGTATCTGTAATGTTGGGGACTGCCGGAGGAGGCACCGATGGATCATCCACTCGGCACTTCTGGCTGAGGATTGCTGTGAAAGCTTCAGCCTTATCTTTTGCATTGATGAGCCCTTCCATCATCGAGGATGGGGATATCTGTGGAGTCTCCTCCTCCTCCAGAGAGTTATTTAATCATCCACTGCCATTCATGACAGGATATGGCAGGATTGCAGAGCTTAGATTATTTTACCTCAGCGTCATCTGCTGTTATACATTCAGATCCTGTACACACCCTTGGCACTCCACTGATTACATCTTGCCAAGCCCCAAAGATCTACTTATCCCTGTACTCTCAATGAATTGCAGGATTATTACAGCACAGCACATTACCCTCCTTGCCGGCATCATTCTTCCAAATGACATATTTCTTAACTTCATTCTCTTGCCTTCACCGTGTAACCCTGCTCATTGTTATTTGTAAAGGAACATTTAACTCTCTTGAATGCACCCTGTTAGTTTATATAATCAGCCCCAAAGCCACGAGTTCTAAATTTGTGCGGTATCCTTTGAAGAAGCAGCTTATAAAAAGCCTCCTGGAATTTGAAATACACCACATCTACCAGGTTCTTCCTTTCCATTTCCTCACAAAAACTAATAAATTAAACAAGCATGATTCCTTTTTCACAAATCTACGTTGACTATGCCTAATCATATCATGATTTTTAAGTATCCTGCTACAGTCTCCTTAATAATGGATTCTAACATCATCCTGAAGACAGATATTGGATTAACTGGCCTATGGTTCCCTGTTTTCTGCCTCCTTCCTTTCTTGAATAAAGGTACTCCATAAGCTATTTTTCAAGCCACTGGGACCATCTGGGAATTTAAAAGAATTTTAGAAGATTCCAATATCACATCTATTTCTGCAGCCTCTTTTTGTTTAGATTGTAGGATGCAGGCAATCTAGCACTGGCAACTTGTCAATCTTTAAGCCTAATACAACATAATATATTCCAAGCACATTTTCCCCAATGTTTGTTTGAAGTTCCTCCTTCCCATTAAAACACTTAATTTTCAGTATCCTTGGCAAGTTTTCAAAGTCTTATACACAGATAAAACAATGTTCATTGCCTTGCCATTTCCTCACTTTCCAATTTCAATTTCTCAGACTTCTCTCTATACTAGCTTTAGATGCCAACAGCATGGATTCAATTCCTACACCAGTTGAAGTTAACGTGAAGGACAGGGAACATGAGGGAGGAGCTAGCCAGAATTGATTAGAAGGGAAGCCTCACAGAGAAGGTAGTGGAGCAGCAATAGCAGGAGTTTCTGGCAGTAATTCAGGAGGCACAGCTGAAATTCAGCACAAGGAAGAAGAAACATACCAAGGCAACCATTGCTGGCAAGGGAAGTTGGGGATAGCATATATGCTTTTTCTTTTGCTTATAATGTAGTGAAGATTAGTGGGAAGCCTTTAAAAACCAGCTGAGGATAACTGAAAAAAAGGAATAATGGTGGAGATGAACAATGGCAGAAAACTAGCTAGTAATAATATAGATCAAGAGTTTTTTTCAGATATCTAAAAGAAGAAAGAGGGGCAAGAGTGATCATTGAACCAATGGAAAATAGGCTTAAGGAGGAGTAATGGGGAACAAAGAAATGGTGGAGAACTGAATAAGCACTTTGCAACAGTTTTCACATTGGAAGACACAAACAGCATACCAGAACTTCAAGAAAGTTAGGGCACAGAAGTGAGCATCGTGGGCATCATGGGCATCACTAAGGAGAAGGTGCTAGGAAGCTGAAAGGTCTAAAAGTGGGTAAATTCCTTGAACCTCATGGAATACACCCCAGGGTTCTGAAGAAGATAGCTAAGGAGATCATAGAGGCATTGGTGATCTTGCAGGAATCACTGGAGTCAGGGAAGATCCTAGAGGACTGGAAAGTGGTTAAAGTAACACCCCCGTTTAAGAAAGGAGGGAGGCAGAAGACTGGAAACTATAGGCTGGTTAGCCTGAGCTGGGTCATTGGTAGGATTTGAGAGTCACTATCAAGGATGAGATTGTGGAGTATTTGGAAGTGCATGCTAAAATAAGGCTGAATCAGCACAACTTTGTAAAGAAGAGGTCATGCCTGACAAAATTGTTAGAACTTTTTGAACAGGCAATGAGCAAGATAGACAAAGGAGAGCCAGGGAACATATTTACTTGAATTTCCAGAAGGACTTTGACAAGGTGCCACACAGGAAACAGACAAATAAGGTAAGTGCCCACGGTTTTAGGGGCAAGGTACTGGGATGGATAGAGGATTGACCAACTGGCAGAAGGCGGAGTGCAGGAATAAAGGGGTCTTTTTCAGGATCACACTGGTGAAATTTGCAGATGACAGGTGAGGAGGCGGGACACTAGCAAAGGACTTGTACATGCTAGGCAAGTCAGCACAGAAATGGCAAGGATGAACAGAGGCGTAGGCTATTTTCTAAATGGAGAAGGGCTTCAGAAATCTGAAGCACAAAGGGACTTGGCATTCCTAGTTCAGCATTTGCTTAAAGTTAACATGCAGGTTCAGTTGGTAGACAGGAAGGTAAATGCAATGTTAGCATTCATTTCAAGAGGGCTAGAATACAAGAGCAGACATGTATCACTAAGGCTGTATAAAGCTCTTGTCAGACCACATTTGGAATATTGAGAGCAATTTTGGGCTCCATCTCCAAGGATGAGCTGCCATTGGAAAGGGTCCAGAGGAGGTTTACAAGAATGATCCCTGGGATAAATGACTTGTCATTTGAGGAGTCGTTGAGGACTCTGGGTCTGTACTTAATGGAATTTAGAAGGATGAGGGGTAATCTGATTGAAATTTACAGAATACTGAGATGCCTGGATTGAATGGACGTGGAGGTGTTTCCATTAATAGCAGAACTAGAACCCAAGGACACAGCCTCAGAGTGAAGGGACAACCCTTAGAACTGTGATGAGGATGCATTTCTTCAGCCAGAGGGTGGCGAATCTGTGGAACTCATTGCTGCAGAGGGCTACAGATGCAAAGCCAGTGAGTGTATTTAAAGTAGAGATAGATTGGTTCTTGGTTAGTAATGGGATCACGGGTCACAGGGTGAAGGCAGAAGAATGAGGTTGAGAAACATATAAGCCATGATCAAATGCTGCAGCAGACATGATGGGTCCAACAGCCTAGTTCAGCTTCAATACTTTATGGTCTTTTCAATCTCTCCCCTTGCCTGAGGAATGGTGACCTTCAGATTAAACCATCTCAGGTTAAACCTCCAGAGAGAGCTCTACTATGGTTGTCTGGAAAAAGTGTGACTTTGCCTTAACTAGCTTTAGTTATTTTTTCCCTTATTAAATATTTGTAGAAGTTCTGTTTGACTGAATTGTTTAAAAAAAAAATCAGTGCTCTGTAAATTTAGCATATTTCAATGAGACTAAAATTTGATTCCAGAGCTAAGCCTGGAGAATGAAACAACATAATTCTTGGATTTGCCACTGTACAGAATACAAACCCATTTAGTGTTGGCATTGTTTTAAAAAACCCTTCGATTGGTCCACTGAGCATTCTTTGAACCGAACTGGCTTCAATTTAAATGTTCAGATTGGGACTTGAGCTTTCTAAACATACATATTTCTAGTTGTTGGAATTTTAGTAGATTCATATCAAGCTCTAACCTGGGAAGAACAATTTGAAGTTCAGCCAGCCAAATGCCTTCAAATAGCACCATAAATTCACCTGAAAGTTTAACGAACTCTACAGCCATCTACTGGCAACATGGAACAATTTCAACAAAAAAAAACCCTCCAGGACAAAATCTATTTGTCGAGTCAGAGTCATTTCAAACGGAGTCAAATAATTCAATTGGGTTAACGAGTCTTTGGTGAAATTCAATACAAGTTGCTGTGTTTTGCACGTGCAGCTACACAAAGCGTATAATCTTTTCAGTCTTCTCAATGGCTAGAATTGTGTTAACTTACAATTTTTGAATCAGTTTATCATCTTTAGACTTACTCTAAACTCAATGCTGCAGCTCTGTCACTCAAATAAAAAGTAACCCCACAAAATCACATCAAACCACTTGATAGTAATGCTTCAGTCATTTGTGTCATTTAACTTTCCCAACTTAAAATTTGTTATTTTTCAAATGGAAGAGGTTTGACCTCAATGTGACCAGTTTCTCCAGTACCAAAATCACTGGTAACAAGCGTGGGGCTGGATGAACACAGCAGGCCAAGCAGCATCATAGGAGCAGGAAAACTTGACGTTTCGGGCCTAGACCCTTCATCAGAAAATCGCTGGACTGGTTACCTTGTAACAATAGAACATGATCAGAAGATAATAAAGCTCACTTTACATAAGTAAAGAATCTGAAATTCAATCGCAGTACAGCGTCTCTATTCCCCTAAAATGTGCTTTTTTATCTTCAAAAATGTAATCGTGTCTCGGATGTGATAGTCACTTTAATGCGAAGTTGTTAATAGTTCTGTATATAGGTCAAATTCTGACACAAACAGGATCAAGCACACCTAATTCATTTCGGGTTGGACCCTCACATTCAAAATAGAGGCCAAAATGTTCACAACTGTATAGGTGAGATTGGAGTTTACGCCCAAGGTTTGAGAGCAGCATTCCAAATAACTGACCCTCTACTTCAGAAACAGACAGACATTCACAAATAAACAAGGAGGTCTGCGATGGAGACATTGGTACCATCACAAGATGAACAAACTTCACTTTCAGAATATACTAAAAAAACCTAAACAAAATGTTCAATCTAGAAAAAACATACACAATTTACCTTGTATCCTCTAACCAAACTTGTCCAGTTTTCTCTCGAATTATTTTACAGTGGTCTCCAGACACAAGTTTATTGCCAGGAAATGACAAGTCACAACCTGTAAGAAACAGAAAATTGATTTTAATAAAAAAGATGATTTATTATATTAGATAACAAGGCGGAGAGCTGGAAGAACACAGCAAGCCAAGCAGCATCAGAGGACCAGGAAAGCTGACGTTTTGGGTCTGGACCCTTCTTCAGAAAATATTACTTGTCTAATTCAGGACTAGTTAGGTACAAAACTCTTCACAAATTGAAAGAATAGTTCACCATTAATCAACTTTCAATATACAATGGAATTCCTCAAAAGGATTGTGGAAATATTCAATAGTAGTACACTGAAATGAAACTTGACAATGACTTGAAGGGAAAAACCAGGTGTGTATCTGAGTTGCTCTACCAAGAATCATAGAATCTACAGAGTGGAAGCAGGCCGTTTGGCCTATTGAGCCCACACAGACCCTCCAAACAGCATTCACCCTGATCCACTCCTCTACCCTATATCCTGTAACCCAGCATTCCCCATGGCTAATCCAGCTAGTCTGCACATCCCTGGACATGCTAAAGTTGCCCAATCACCTAACCTGCATATCTTTGGACTGCGGGAGGAAACTGGAGCACCCAGAGGAAAGCCACGCAGACATGGGAAGAATGTGCACTCCACATAGGCAGTTGCCCAACGGTGGCATTGAACCCTGTTCCCTGGCACTATAAGGCAACAGTGCTAACCACTGAGCCACCTTGCCACTTGGCTGGGAAAGACAGCTTGAGCTGAATGGACTCCTCCTGTGCTGTTTCATTTTATGTTAACTGAAATTCTTACCATTTGGAGATAGTTCAGTTTTCAACATTAACTACTGAGGTTCAAAGTATGTATGTTCCAAATCTGCATGTAAAACCAAGTCATAGTTTCTCTTTAATTAGAAGGAAGCAGAAGCAAAAAATCTCAAGACAACATTCCTTCTGTTAATCCCATAGAGAACTCAATATATAGAGAACTCAATATATCCCTAACTCACGTTGTACACAGTCCCTTTTGAACCAATTTAAGTCTTTTTCTTTCTTTACCTCAATTTGAAAACAATTTCCAACCTGTCCATGATCCAGGAATAAAAGGATACTAACCAAATCTTTAACAGAATTCATTTCGGATATGAATAATCAGAAACAAGACTTGAGAAAGGAAAAGGGCCATTTAGTAACCAACTGTCTTCTCTATATTAAGTCAGTTTATCAAATTTAATTTTAAATACCATGCTCATCTCTCTAACCACAAATGTCAAACTTCATTATACTGTAAACCAATTTTAAGCACTGAAAGCTTCTAGCCTCTTGCCAGTGTGACGATACTATGGCTTTTAGAGGTGTATTTTGTCCTTTTTTTTAAAATGGAAGGGTTTGGACTCATAGGTGTCAATCTCTCTCTCCAGGTCAATTATACAAACAGCTTGTGAAGCCACGGTTTTGTTTTAGAAACGTTGGACCAATAAGGGCATGAATGGGTGGAATCAGGCTCCCACAGAACCAGGGTTTTAGTTTAACTTTCAGCAATTGTTGTGGCTTTGAATTTGCCTGTGGAAGTGGTTTCTCTGTACCAGAATTTTCTCTGTTATAGCTAAAAGCTGGGGTTCTTTTTCTACTGCCAGAATCACGAGACAATGAGTTTTACTGATTTTGCCTTTGACAAGCATGTGTTTCTGGGATGTTACCATATTGGAATGGTTGTTGTTTAGTGGTTAAATAATCTATTATTCTGTTAAGTTTTCCAACAGAGTTAAAGTTATATCTATTTTTCTTTTGTTTGTAATTTACCTGAAGATAAGAATAAAGTGTGTTCTGTTTAAGGCCAAGGTGTGACCAATCGAATTACATCTGGAACATAGCATCTTACACTTGCCTTTAAATAAAAGTTGGGGTCTAGTTTGTCTCCGTCACATATTTGCAGGGGCTTCGGTCTGGTCCATAACACCAGAAACAGGCTGTCAGACTTCCAATTGTAATCGGTCTAATTGTTGAAAAACAAAAGGAGGCTATGACCTTACAGGGATACAAATAACACCACAGGAGAATATGTGCATGAGATGCATTGAAAGAACACAGTAGTAGCACTCTCATCTTCGAGTCAGAAGGTTGCGGATTCAAGTCCCACTTCAGGGATCTGTACATCCAAGGCCAACATTCTAGTGTAGTACCAAGGAATGTCACACAAAACAGTTATTCCTCGTGCCTGGGTCAATATTTATATCCCTCAATCATCACCACAAAAACAGATTATCTAATCATTGTCACACTGCTGTTTGTGGGAGCTTGTTGTGCAGATTTTGGCAGTCGCTGCTCCTAAGTCATAAATTGTTATCGATTGTCTCTAATGTACTTAGACGTCCAAAGATTGTGAAAGGTGTTAAAGAAAAGCATATCTTTATTTCTGAAGCGTGTCTGTGCACCATGAAATAACCAATCATAGACTGCATGCGTTCCTTTTAGGGCTGGGTTTAAAAAAAAAAGGACGACACATCAGTACTTGAAGCAGAAAGTGCTACATATTTTAAACTGGTCATCACATTTGGAAATAACAACACAAACTCTGGAAGAAGTAAATAAAACCCAAAATTGATAAGATTTGGACACCCACCCTCCAGAGAAAATGAAAGATGAGTAAAGATGATCGGAAAAGAGGATTTTAGAGATGTCTTTGAGGAAACAGAAACTGAATCAGAGAGATTAATAGAATTTGCAGAGTAAGACACAGAAGTTCAACTTGAGAGAAAAAGGACATATAGGAAAGATGCAAGTTCTTAGTACTTCTTGCATATATGGAACAGCCTGCAAGGGGAGCTTATGAAAACCCAGGATGACACAGACATTGACAGTAACATTAATCAGCAGTATGAGGTCAGCCATAAATTTTGTGAATTCAGTGCATTAGAAACATTTTACTGAAGTCTCCTACAACTGCATGTTTCCAAAGACAGTAGTAGATTGGAAATGCCAGACTTACTGAACATGTTTTAACATTTATAAAGCATCTTAAACATGAAAGTTGTTGTAGTGGTAAGTTATGGTCATGAAGGCTGCTTAAATGAGATTTCCTGAAAATTGTACATGGACACTTTACCCACTACAAGCAGGGGGAAACATGATGCAGCAGGTTGTGCCATCAGACAAAGCAGGACGAACCCTGCCATTTACAAGACTTCTCTTCCATTTTGTAAGGAGGTGTTACCCCTGATAAGCCTGATTTTAACATAACCGTCCTAGTTCCCTCTACAAATCAATTACTATGCTGAGTAACTGATGAATAAAGCTATTAGGTCCAATCACCAATTAGTGATAGGTTACGTATAGGCTGTTGGTTCATCTCAGTAATATAGACACAAAAAAATAGTCTTTATAGTAATGGACTGGTTACAAACTTCCCCTGAAGACAGGAGATAACATGTCATAATTATAAGCTGTCGTTTGAGTTGAATTTGAATAAATCTGGATAATTGAGAGACCTGCAAAATCTGCACTTTCATTTGAAAAACAACCAAGTTAGTCAGGAATGGGTATCTGTCCCCACCACCCCTCCACCCAAAGGTGATCTGAACTACAGGCAATTCTACATACATGTGTGGATTTTGCATTAGTGCTAACAGGAAAACTATGAACATTCTCCATCATTACTCCATTAAGGAGTTTTGGAAATTGATAAATAATAACAGAAATCTTGAAGTTGCTCTCAACTTTTAAACTTGCTGTAAAAGCCCTAGAAAATAACACCTATTGAAAGAGGTGTAATCCGGCTTTTAATGGCATACTAAGATTAAATTAGTGTCAAACAGCCTCACTGGCCCCAAATAACAAATTTTATGTTTTCAGAACGTCAAATTTCTCCATTATAGAGAAAGAAATTCAACATATTTATACTTCTTTTTCAAAGCATTCGATGTTTCAGCTCTAATTTCATCCAATTTTAATAACTGACTTTGTTACTTGAAAATTAATAGTAAAAGACAGCATGGTTTGTTCTAAGATAATACTTCAACGTAATGGTTGGTTATGCTGCTTGATGACATCACTACTGCTGGACAACCCTGTTGACTTGATGCCAAATTCTAAGAATCATCAGAAAATCAACATCATGAGGGTACAGTTAACTCTTTAATGCCCTCTGGAAATGGTATGCCAAAACAATTAGTTGTATAATTGCTTCAAACAATCTACTATGTTCCCAGTAGAACTAGGGGGATTGGTAATGAGCATAGCATTTTGAGCAATCCCTTGTGACGGTCACATAATAAAGCAACATTGCAATAGATCTCAGCACCTTAGCTTGGGAAAGATGCAAAGCTAAAGCTAAAGCTAAAAGTTCTGGCCCCGATTATTACTGAGTTGAACAAATTAGTCGAGTTCAGTAGTTTAACCAACAGTTGTCATTGTGCTCAAACACAAAGGAGCGTGACATTATCTGAGACAACCGCCTTTTTAAACAGTAGTCAGTCTTTGGGACATCCAGTAGAGTTGTTGGCATGCAAATACCTTAAATTGGTGATCTATCAAGAACGAAAATCCTTCAGTATGTGGGGGGGGGGGGGGGTGGAGAAGACAAAAAAAGAGAGATAACTATTGTCGGAGAAAAATACTGGGGCAGAAAAAATCTTTTAAAGAATTGGTCCGTAATTTACAGATCGAAAAGGAGCTAATTAATCTTGGTACTGCACAACGAGGAAGCAATCTACGACACAGACCCTATGACTCACTCAGGGGACATGTGGATTGCACTCAGCAGATTAAACACTAACAGTCTTTCCCCCCAGGGGAGGGAGGAACCCTATTAACATCAGTTTCCATAAAAAGTAGAGGGCAGCATCTGAGCAACTCTACACAAAGGCATCATTTATAACCAGTTTACAGCAAAAAAAAAGGATCAAGAGGTCACAAAATGCTACCCTAAGGAAAGTGCTCCTTTCCAGTCAATCACTTACTGAAAATCATCATGGCATTTTTTACAGTAGAAAGTGTGTTTAATGTCAAGCATTGGTCTTTTCTTTGATAGCTGTTCAAATCTTTAAACAATACTATAAGAACTCGAGATACAAGCATGGGGCTGGATGAACACAGCAGGTCTCTGTTCTAATTGTGACAGATACACGTGTAAGCAGCACCCAAGAATCAGTTTTGTATCATTAAAAAGGGGTGAATACTTTCTAGACATTACATTTAAAATGACAGAAGACTTATTGGGACCTGCACCAGTGAATCAAGATAAAAACCACTCATTCAGTAGCTGGAAAATTCCACCAAGATAATTCAAGCGAAGTACATTTTGGCTCCAATTGAACTAACAAAGTAACTCCCCAATATTTCAAGTGATAGCTTGACCGAGTAACTCCAATATGTCATTATTTCTTTCTCACCATTGTTGCATATGACTCCTTTTGAGCTGTTACACATTCCTCCAGCTAACCAATTGACTATGGTTTTGACAATTTTCTCAGCTAATAAGTCACGTTACATGAATATTTTAATTTACATCTGGTAGAATTCAACTTCTGCAACGATATTGAGATCATGTAGGGTGGGGAAAGAAGGCACGTTAATCTGACAACAACTGTTGATGATCAAAATTTGTAAGACCATCTACCAGGAGTCTGAATGCCAAATTAAAGAAATCTTGGATTTATTTGGATAGGACAGGGTGGGAATAAAACAGCTGATTAGATTGCCGCTTTAACCTTAATTACAAAAAGTATGCTCCAGAATATTGAGAGATAGTAAGAACTGCCAAACCTGGGGTCAGAGATTTTCCGAAGGGTCCCTACTCGAAACGTCAGCTTTCCTACTCCTCCTGCCTGGCCTGCTGTTTTCCTCCAGCTCCACACTTATCTCCAGTATATTTAGCTGCATTTACTATTAGGGCGCAAGAAGCTCTTACACAAAACAGCTAGGTTACACCTCAGCAAAAGAGGCAGCTTGAAGACGTTACATACAATTGTATTCCAGCACAATCTACAATTCATGGCCTGACATATCCCCCACTCAACCATTACCATCAAACCAGTGGGTCAACCATGGTTCAATGGTGTGCAGGAGGACATGCAATGACCAGCACTGGGTATACCTAAAAATGAGATGTTAACCTGGTGAAGCTACCAAACATGCTGAATGCCCTAAGCAAGTGATTGACACAGCTAAGTGATCCCACAACCAAGAGATCAGATCTAAGTTCTGCAGTTCTGCCTCATCCATTCATGGATGGATGGTGGTGAACAAATAAACAGCTTACTGGAGGAGGAGGAGGAGGAGGCGGCTATATCCTCAATGATAGGAGAGCCCAGCACATCGGTGCAAAAGGTAAGGCTGAAGCATTGGCAGCAATTTTCAACTGCAAGTGCCAAGTGGATGGTCCATCTCAGCTTCTTCCGGTGGTCCCCAGCATCACAGATGCCAATTTTCAGCCAATTCAATTCACTCCATGTTATCAAGAAACGGTTAGAGGCACTTAATACTGCAAAGGCAAAGGTCCCTGACAACACTCCGGCAATAGTACTGAAGACTTGTACTCCAGAACTTGCTGCTGCCCTAGCCAATCTCCTCCAGTGCGGTTACAACACTACAATACCTGACAATGTGGAAAATTGCCCAAGTATGTCCTGTATACAAAAAGCAGGATAGCCCGTTAACGCTCCGGCATTACAGTGATGGAAATTGTCATCAACAGTCCATCCAGCAGCACCTGCAGCAATAACCGATGCCCAAAAACTGATGCCCAGTTTGGGTTCCGCCAGGGCATCTCAGCTTCTGACCTCATTATAGTCTTGGTTCAAACATAGACAAAGGTGTTGAATTCCAGAAGTGAGGTGAGAGCGACAGGCCATCAAGGCCACAATCAACAGCGTGTGTCATCAAGAAGCCCTTTCAAAACTGGAACCAATGGGAGTTGGGGGGGCAAACTCGCCACACATAGGACAATAGTTGTGGGTTTTGGAGGTCAATCATCTCAGCTCCAGGACATCTCTGGAAGTTTCTCAGGGTAGAGTCCTAGGCCCAACCATCTTCAACTGTTTCAATGACTTTCCCTCCATCATTAGGTCAGAAACAGGGCTGTTCAAAAACAATTGCACAACGTTCAGCACCATTTGTGACTCTTCAGTAGCCGAAGCAGTCCACGTTCAAATGCAACAAGATCTGGACAACATCCAGGCTTGGTTTGACAGCAGCAAGTATAATTCACACCATACAAATGTTGTCTCCTATTGGAGACAATCAAACCACTATTCCTTGACATCCAATGATGCTACAATCACTAACAACATCCTGGGGATTACCATTAACCAGACTCACCACATAAACACTAGCTACAAAAGCAGGTCAGAGGCTAGGAATACCGTAGCGAGTAACTCACCTCCGGACTCACCAAAGACTATTCACCATCTGCAAGGTAGGAGTGTGAAAGAATACACCCCACTTGCCTGGATGGATGCAGCTCCAACAACACTAAAGAAGCTTGAAACCATCCAGGAAGAAGCAGTCTGCTTTTGGCACCACACCCACAAGCATCCACTCCCTAACAAATATCCATGTTTAGTTGCAACAGTGTGTACTGTCCAAAAGATGCACTGCAGAAACTCACCAAAGATCCATTGACAACGCCTTCCGAACCCACAACCACGTCCATCTAGTAGGACAAAGGCAACAGATACATAGGAACACGACCACCTGAAAACTACCCCCCACACTCAGCCTGACGTGGAAATAAATTGCCATTCCTTCAAAATCCTGGAATTCCCTGCTTAAAAGGTATTGTGGACCTGCCTACAGCATAGGCCACTGGTGTTGACGAAGGCAGCTCTCACCAGCATCTTCTCAAGGATAACTAGGGAAGGGCAATTAATGCTGGCCAACCAGCCAGTGATGCCTATGTCCCATGTTAAAAAGTAAAAAAGGAGAGAAGATAGGAAGGAGGGAAGAGAGAAGGTAAAAAGGAAAACTGAATCCAATGCAAAATGGATCTATAAACAACTGATTTGCAAAAGATGATGAGGAAGCAAATACTGGGTTCAGCTCTCAATGAGCAGCCAATGAAACTAAGAGAGTCAAAGTAGAGGAGATAAAAGGTACTGCAGATGCTGGAGAATCCGAGATAACAAGCATGGGGCTGGATGAACACAGCAGGTCAAGCAGCATCATAGGAGCAGGAAAACTTGACATTTCGGGCCTAAACCCTTCATCAGAAATGGGGGAGGGGAAGAGGGTTCTGAAATAAATAGGGAGAGAGGGGGAGGCGGATAGAGGATGGATAGAGGAGAGGATAGGTGGAGAGGAGGCAGACAAGTCGAAGAGGCGGGGATGGAGCCAGTAAAGGTGAGTGTAGGGAGGGGGGTAGGAAGGAGATAGGTCAGTAGATCTGCATGGAAGTTCATACACATCTGAAGCATCCATCTAAAGGCTGCTGCAGCACAAAATAATAGATTTTTTAAAAAATAAAACATTAGAAGATGGAGATAAAACAACACTTAGGTCTTTCAGTGAAGACATGCAAGAGTGGAATTGAAGTGGTTCAATGTCATGAACAACCAACAGAATAATGATAATCTTTTGGAGAAATCATTAATCTGATTAGATGTTTTTAGCTTGAACTATGGGTTTGTAAATAATTGCTTGGTAGTACAGAATTTAAACATTTTTTGTCCTGCAATAATTAGAATTAGGAAGCAAGAAATGGGTTTTATGGGTTTCCTGACACCAATAGGTTGTAAAAAGGAGTTTATTCTATGAAAAGGAAGGTAACAGAAGCCTACCTTAATAATACATTTCAACCACTCTAACCTAAATTAAATTGCCCATGTGGTTTCAAGTCCGATTCATAATTTCACAATTCCTTCAGGACACAGTGCAGCAGAGAGGCACAAATAACAACTAATGCCTAACCATGTTAATGATCAGAGACAGCAGGCTGTGGCATTTCTGATAACAACCCCAAAACACAGCCACATACTGTGCAATATGTAATGCGACTATTCGAAAAAGGTGTAAAGCTTTAAAACAGAGATAACAAGCATGGGGCTGGATGAACACAGCAGGTCAAGCAGCATCATAGGAGCAGGAAAACTATCTCTGATACAGCTTTAAAACAAACTGCCCAAGGGTTGGTGGGACGTGGGTGCTAGCAGTAGAGAAGAAACAACAACTCAGTTAAGACAAGGTCACAAATTATTTCACTCTTTTTGCCCCAGGAGAAAAGAAGATTGCATTTCCATAGAGATAGTAAGAACTACTGATGCTTTTCTTTCATGACCACCAGGCGTTTCAAAGTACTCTACAGTAATTTTTAAAAAAAATGTCTCCTGAAAGATGACACATCCAACAGCCCAATACGACCACAGTACTACATTAAGATGTTAGCCTTTATTTAAAAGGCATCTCAATGAGGGGTAGGCCATTTGGGCCCTCAAGTCTGAAATACCATTCAACAAATCCATGGTTGATCTGTCTCAAATCCACCATCCCATACTATCCCTTAAATTCCCATACTTTCATTCACCTCTATCTTGATAAACTCAAACACAGTCTCCGAAATTCCAAAGATTCAGAACTCTGAGTAAATTTTTAATTTCAGTCTAAGTAGCTAAACCACTACCCTTACACTGTGACACTGGTCAGCATCACATTTCAGGCCCACCCTGAGGTTGCATGAGGGTACCAGGAGTCAGATTTATATTATAGAATTTAAGCCCATAGGCCAGACCAAGGGAGCTGCATCATAGTGGAATTTGAATTAGTGACTTCTGCTAGTCCAGTAACTGAAATATGAAGTTCACATAGTTAACTTAAAAACATTGCGTTGAATCTGCAAGAAAGACAGTTTGCGGATTATTGATTAGCTCCAAATCAGATCAAGTAAAATATTTTAATATCTAAACAAGGAAGCAAAAAGAAATTTCAATTTTTTTTCTCAGGAAATAGGGTTAGGAAGAATCCAGGAATTCTTAGAACTTTAAAATTGGAAGAACAATGCTGAAGGAATCAGTATAGTTGCAGATGCTGAATCTTGTCACAAGAAATTTTTCTACTAAACGTAAGTGGTAACATTCATGTTCCAGATAAAAGGTAGAGAGGCTTCAGGGCCCAGAACAAAAAAGACTTGACACTACAGTACCAGGAGAGATATGAATTGTCAGAGGTGCTGTTTTACAGATCAAACACTAAATCAAGGCCACATTTGTCCTCTGAGGTACAGGAAGTCATCCTGGGCCACTGTTTGAAGAATCAGACAGTTTCTGGACACTTCCTGGCCAATATTTTCCCCCCGATCAACACTAGTAAAGGTAGATGATCTGGCCAATATTAGGCCTCTGTTTGTGGAAGCTTGATCCATAGTTCCTCAACTTCCTATCTTGCAACAGAGACTACACTTCAGAAAACTTGCCTCATGTACTGCAATGCACTTTGGGCCATTCTGAGACCAAGAGAAATCATGCTCAGAATGTCCAAACTCGCAAAAATTAACCAGCTCAATATCTAAACTCTGAGAAATGTTCCGCAAAATAACAAGAGACTGGATGAAATCTGGAAAATCCAGCATACATATATTTTTTTTAAAGAACAAAGAAAGCTGAGGAATTGAAAGGAAAAATAGACTTCATTCGCCTTACCCTATGTAATGTAGAAATCTATTTCCCTTTTCCTTCTGACCAGGAACAAATTAATCTCAAATCACATTTATAATTTAAGGAAAAACAATCGTCTGCAATCCTGGGGGTCTTTATTCGTCAGAGAATTTACAGTCAGTAGTAACTTTTAAATAAGACTCTGCGGCCTCCTTTTGCCAGGGGGACAATGAAGCCAATGGAGGCTGGCTCCTCTCCCTCCCCCTGCCCTGTGAGCAGCTCCTGTCAGCCGAGCCCCGTGCCCCGAGGCCTCACTCACCTTTTTTCCTACCAATGGTCCACTCACTGTTCACCAGGAGGATGTGGCTCTCACTCTCTCTGTCGATGCGGCTCAGGCGGCCCCAGGCCTGGCTCTCCAGTGACTGCATCCCGCACTTTACTCTCCGCCGACTAACTCCTCATTCACACCCCCGGGAAAGGGTGACAGGGCTCGCTCAACGACTCCACAAGAGCCGGAGATCACAACATAAGCCCCATTCGCCGGCGCGGCCTCAGAGTGTCACTCCTTTCCTTCCCCTCCCCCACTAACAGCTGACGGTGAGTCCAGGAGACATCCCCACCCCACTACCGGAAAGCACCAGCTCAGGCCCCGCCCCATCAGAGCGTCCCGCCTCTCCTGCGCGTCTATTGGCTCACCGCTAGAACACCCTAAACTGTCGATTGGCGAAGGAAGACGTCAATCATATCGGGTCCGTAGCGTTGCCTGTGTATGTCACGTGACAGAGTGGAGCTTTCATCTCCTCCTCTGCTGCCCCCACACCGCAGCTGGTGGCATTGCGGCATCAGGACGGACTGTGGCTAAATGGGGAAGCCTTGTCAACACGATCCTTTTCCAGTATATGGGGATCAGTTAGCTCGGTCGGATGGACGACTCTGCGATGCCAACAGCGTTGGGTTGAGGTTACCATTGAAGAACTTCCCTTCTCAACCTCTGCCCCTCGGCTGAGGCGTGGTAACCGGCAGCTTAAGTTCATCTACAACAAAAACAGAAATTGCTGGAAAATCTCAGGTCTGGCAGTAACCCTTCTGCAGAATCCTTGTTAATCAGAGCCCTTGGTCACCATTGTTCATCTCTCCCTCTTTACAACTAACAAGCAACCTGATGGTCTGATGGTGACTTTACCTTACTTTCCCAATGCACTTTCCGTTTCAACGGCTAAAAGTGAACGCCGTCCCCATAAATCAGACAAAAAAGAAATTCAATTCTTAGTGCAGTTTGAGAGGGATACAGATATATTTATTCATCTCCACAGAAGAGAATCATAAAATCCCTACAGTGCAGATACATTTGGCCCATTGGGTCTGCACAGACCCTCCAAAACAGCATCCTGCCCATACCCACTCCAGTAACCTTGCATGGCTAATCCATCCAGCCTGCACATTGCTGGACACTATGGGGCAATTTAGCATGGCCAGTCCACCTAACCTGCACACCTTTGGACTGTGGGAGGAAACTAGAAAACCCAGTGGAAACCTACACCGATGTGGGGAGAAATGGCAAACACTACACAGGCACCAGAGGTTAGAATTGAGAAGTTCCTGGTGCTGTGAAGCAGTAATGCTAACCACTGTGCCACCATGCCACCTCATCTCCCTACACATTTTAATCAAATCAATAGCAGGGAAGTAAAACCAAAGTTTTGTTGACGGCTTCTCTCCTGTGCAATTTGTGAGCTCGTCTCAAAAGATGCCCTTTAGGCTTGGTTATGGCTCTTAAATTTTGTGCTGCAAAAGTTCCTACCTAAACATGTTCCTCGTGAATGGTCTTCCAGCATCATTTAAGCTTTTCTGGCTTCTTGTTTTCACCAGACAGCTCTTGGAAACAACTGAGGCATTTTCATTTTCTTCAAATGTGATTAAAATACTCATGCACTCATATTAAAGAAAAGTCTCATTCTACCATCTTGTTATTTTCGCATTAGCAGCAGAGTCAAAAGTTCAAGAACATAAGAACTAGCAGCAAATTACTGGATGCTGGAAGCCATTGGAAACAAGAAATGCTGGAGGTCACAGCTGTCAGGCAGCATCCATGGAGAGAAAGATCAAGCTAACGGTTCAAGTCTAGATGACTTCATCAGAGCTGAAGTGAAGTGTGGAGGGGGGCAGCATTTATACTATAGTTGGAGGGGAGGTTGTGGTGGTGGGTGTAGAGTGCTGGTGGAGAAAAGATGTCGATAGTTCAGATTAAGTGATTGGAATGTGAGAATGACAGAACAATGGTGTGTCTAACTGCCAGACTTGAAAGAGAAGACAGACCCACTGGGGAGGGCGAGGGGAGAGAGGACATGGTGAAAGAGAATGTAACAAGTAAAGCTAAAAGAAAAGGAATAAATGGGAATTAGTTCACAATTTGAAGGAGTTAAACTCAATATTAAGTCCAGAAGGCTGTAAAGTGCCTAGTCTGAAGATGAGATGGCGTTCCTCCGGTTTGCAGTGATTCATTGGAGCACTGCAGCATGCTGAGCACAGACAAATGGGCATGTGAGCAGGACGCTTTGTTAAAATGAACGACTACGGGAAGATCAGGATAATGCTTGTGCGTGAACTGGAGGTGTTCTGCAAAGTGGTCACCTGGTCTGTGTTTCGTTTCTTGGGTGTAGAGTAGGCCACATTGGGTGCAGCAAATACAATACACAAGATTGGAGGAGGTACAAATGAAATGCTGCTTCACCTGGAAAGACTGTTTAGGCCCTTGGATGGTGAGCAGGGAGATAGTGAAGGGGCAGGTGTTGCACCTTCTGCGGTTACTCGGGAACATGCTGTGGGAAGTGGGGGTGGTTGTGGAATGAACTAGGGTGTCCAGAGGGAATGATCCCTGTGAAATGCAGAGAGGGGGATTGAAGGGAAGATGTGTTTGGTGTTGGCTTTCTACTGGAGTTGTCTGAAATGGTGGAAAATGATCCTTTAATTCATCTGTCAAGTCAAAGGAGTAGCTATAGGCACCCGCTATGGGTCCCAGTTATGCCTGCCTCTTTATAGGGTATGTAGAACAATCCTTGTTCCCGTCCTACACTGACTCCCTCCTTCATGCTTCCACTAATACCTTGAAAATTTGTCCATTTTGCCTCCAATTTCCACCCCTCTATAATTTTCACATTTTCAATTTCTGACACTTCCCTTCCTTTCCTTGATCTTTCTGTCTCCCTTTTGGGGAATGAACAGTCCACTGGCATCCACTACAAAGCCACTGACTCCCATAGCTACCTCCGGTACAGCTCGTCACACCCCATGTCCTGCTAGGACCCCATCCCATTCTCCGAGTTCCTTCACCTAATTCGCATCCATTCAGATGATGGCCCCCTCCAAAACAGCGCTGCTGACATGGCTTTGCTTCTTCCATAACCGTAGTTTCCTACCCACTGTGGTTAACAGGGCCCTCAACTGGAGATGTAAGGGCATGGAATGCCTTGCCTGCAGCAGTTGTAGACTCGCCAACTTTAAGGGCATTTAAGTTGTTGTTGGATAAACATATGGATGATAATGGAATAGTATAGGTTAGATGGGCTTCAGATTGGTTTCACAGGTTGGCGCAACATCGAGGGCCGAAGGGCCTGTACTGCGCTGTAATGTTCCATGTTCTATGTTTAACTGTATCTGACCTATCACCCATGCTTCCGCCCTTGCCCCTTCCCATCATTCACAATCGCGCGATCGGGTCCCCCTTGCCCTCACTTTTCATCCCACCAGCCTCTGCATTCAAAGCTACATTCTCCGCCATTTTAGGCAACTCCAGCAGAGTGCCACCACCAAACACATCTTCCCCTCACTCCCCCGTCTGCATTTCACAGGGATCATTCACTCTAACGCTGGAATACAATGGAACTATAATGTTAAAAATACAAGCCTTAAAATCTTTGTGTCTTAATGCATAGAGCATTTGTAATTAAGTGGATCAATTAATCACACAAATAAATGAAAACAGGTATGATATAGTTGGGATTATGGAGACACGGTTACAGGGTGACCAGGGTTGGGAACTGGATATCCAGGGGTGTTCAGTATTTAGGAAAGACAGACAAAAAGGAAACAGTGGTGAAGCTGCATTTCTGGTTAAAGACGAAATTAACCTGAGAGTGAACAATCATTAGAGATAAAAGGTACTGCAGATGCTGGAGAATCCGAGATAACAAGCATGGGGCTGGATGAACACAGCAGGTCAAGCAACCCTGAAGAAGTTACCCTCCTCCCTCCGGACAAACCTCAGGGAATCTCTCTCCCACTGCAACTCTCTCATCACCTCTTCGGCCTTGAAACTGCTCGACCACGTCCTGAAGCAAACCAGGTACTACAGCCACATCACCTTTCTTAGTACCTGCCTACGGACCATCCCCGCCTCTTCGACTTGTCTGCCTCCTCTCCACCTATCCTCTCCTCTATCCATCGTCTATCCGCCTCCCCCTCTCTCCCTATTTATTTCAGAACCCTCTTCCCCTCCCCCATTTCTGATGAAGGGTTTAGGCCCGAAACGTCAAGTTTTCCTGCTCCTATGATGCTGCTTGACCTGCTGTGTTCATCCAGCCCCATGCTTGTTATCAGTGAACAATCATTAGTTGGGTTATATATAGACCCCAAACTGTAAGAATGCTTTTGGGAATGGCAATAAACAGGAAATTAGAGACAAATACAAAAAAGTAACACTTGTAATTATGGGTGACTTTAATCTTCATAGAGACTGGACAAATCAAATTAGTAACAAAACCAGAAAGGAGGAATTCCTGCAATGTATATGGCTTGGTTTTCTGTGCCAATACATTGAAGAACCAACTAGACTACAGGCCACCTTAGACTGGGTATTGTGTGGTGAGAAAAGATTAATTTACAGTCATGTTTCGTGAGGCACCTTGGGGATAAGTGACTGTAAATTGATGGAAAACCTCATCGAGGATGGAGAGTGATATTGTTGATTCTGAGACTGGGGTTCTGAATATAAATAGATGGTATGAGGCGTGAATTGGCTACAATAGATTGGGAAATGTTACTTAAAGGGAACAATAGTGGAAATTCAATGGCAAACATTCAAAGAGCACACAGGTGAACTGCAACAATTGTTCATTCCTGTCTAGCACAACAGTAAAATGTGAAAGATGGCCAAACAAGAGGCTTACAAATTGGTCAGAAAAAACAATGGACGAGTGGGAGCAATTTAGAATTCAGAAAAGGAGGACAAAGGGATTGATTAAGAAAGGGAAAATGGATTATGAGAATAAACTCACGGGAATATAAAAAACGACTGTAAAAGCTTCGTTAGGTATGCAAACAGAAATAAACTGGTGAAGACAACTGTAGATACCTTATGGTCAGAAATAAAAATTTATAATCAAGGAAATGGCTGGCCAACTAAATAGATGCTTTAATTTTGTGTTCACAAAGGAAGATGTAAATAACGGTAGATATGTTGGGCAACACAGGATTTAGTGAGGGAGGCGAATTGAAGGAAATCAGTTTTAGTAGGGAAATGGCACTGGGGAAATTGATGGAATTGAAGGCCAATAAAACTCTCGGCCCCGATAATCTACATCCCACAGCACCCAAGGTAGTGGGCTCAGAAATACTGGATGCATTGTTGGTCATCTTCCAAGATTCTCGAGATTGTGGAATGGTTTCTACAGACTGTGGGTAGCTAAAATAACTGCTCTTTTTAAAAAAGGAGATAGAGGGAAACTGGGAATAATAGATCATTCAGCCTCATGTCAGTAGTGCAGAAAATGCCAACAGTCCATTATAAAAGAGTTAATATTAATAGCATTTGGGAAATAGTGTCAGGATCTGGCAGAGTCAGCATGGATTTATGACAAGAAAATCATGCTCAACAAATCTACTGGCATTCTTTGAGGATGTAACTAATAGAGTTGAAAGACCGCAAGAAAGCTACAGAACAGAAAGATTTCACAGTCCTCATCCATAAATCACAAAAAGCTATCATCAAAGTTCACTGGGTAATAGGGATGGCAAATAGAATGTTGGCCTTTATTTCAAACAGAATGGAATATAAAAGTACTTAAGTTTTGCTTAAACTGTACAAGGCACTAGTCAAACCACAGCTGGAATATTGGAAACAATTTTGGTCCCATTATCGAAGGTGAAAATATAATGGCACAGGAGACAGTCCGAAACAGGTTCACTAGGCTGATACCCGGTATGGAGGGACTGTCTTAAGATGAGACGCTGAGTAGATTGTGACTGTAGTCATTGAAACATAGAAGAATGAGAAGTGACTTATTGAAACACACAAGATTTTTAGAGGATTTGACAGGGTAGATGTGGTAAGGTTGTTTCCCCTTGTCAGACAGTCTCGGATCAGAGGGCGTGACCTCAGAATAAAGGATTGCACATTTAAGGCAGAAATAAGGAGGAATTTCTTCTCTTAGATTACGGCGAAGCTGTGGAATTATTTACCACAGATGGCTGTTAAGGATGGTTATTAAATATATTCAAGGCTGAGATAGACAGATTTTCAATTTGTAAAAGGAATCTGTAATGGTTACGGAGAAAAGACAAGAAAGTGGAATGGTGCATTATCAGATCAGCTATGATCTCACTGAATAGCAATGCAGACTTGATAAGATGAATGAAAACAGAGATTGCTCGAAAAATCGCAGCATCTGTGAAGAGAAATCAGAGTTAATGTTTCGGGTCCAGTGACCCATCCTCAGTACTGATAAGCTGAATGCTTTACTTTTGTGATAATGAGGTGTAGAGCTGGATGAACACAGCAGGCCAAGCAGCATCAGAGGTGCAGGAAAGCTGACGTTTCCGGCCTAGACTCTTCTGAAGATCTGCTATCTCAGATTCTCCAGCATCTGCAGTTCGTACTATCTCTAGAGATAATAGGTACTGCAGATGCTGGAGAATCCAAGATAACAAGGTGTGGAGCTGGATGAACACAGCAGGCCAAGCAGCATCATAGAAGCAGGAAAGCTTGACGTTTCGGGCCTAGACCCTTCATCAGAAATGGGGGAGGGGAAGAGGGTTCTGAAACAAACAGGGAGAGAGGGGGAGGCGGATAGAGGATGGATAGAGGAGAGGATAGGTGGAGAGGACGCAGACCAGTTAAAGGTTACGTGGAACAATCCCTCTTCCGCACCTACACTGGCCCTAAACCCCACCTCTTCCTCTGTTACATTGACGATTGTATCGGCGCCGCCTCGTGCACCCACGAGGAGCTGGAACAGTTCATTCACTTCACCAACACCTTCCACCCAACCTGAAGTTCACCTGGACCATCTCCAACACTCCTCTCTCCTTCCTGGACCTCTCTGTCTCCATCTCGAGTAACCACCTAGAAACCGATGTCCATTTCTAGCCCACTGACTCCCACAGCTACCTGGAATACACCTCCTCCCACCCACCTTCCTGCAAAAATGCCATCCCCTATTCCCAATTCCTTCGCCTCCGCCGCATCTGCTCCCAGGATGAGGCATTCCACTCCCGTACATCTCAGATGTCCTCTTTCTTCAAGGACCGCAACATCCCCCCCACAGTGGTCGAGAACGCCCTCGACCATGTCTCCTGCATTTCCCGCAACTCATCCCTCACACCCCGTCCCTGCAATAATAACCAAAAAAGAATCCCCCTCGTCCTCACGTACACCCCACCAACCTCTGGATCCAACGCATCATCCTCGGACACTTCCACCATCTGCAATCCGACCCCACCACCAAAGACATTTTTCCCTCCCCACCCTTATCTGCTTTCCGGAGGGACCACTCCCTCTGCGAGTCCCTTGTCCGCTCCACACTCCCCTCCAGCCCCACCACACCTGGCACTTTTCTCTGCAACCGCAGGAAGTGCTACACCTGTCCCCACACCTCCTCCCTCACCCCAATCCCAGGCCCCAAGAAGACTTTCCACATCAGGCAGATGTTCACCTGCACGTCTGCCAATGTGGTATACTGCATCCGCTGTACCCGTTGTGGCCTCCTCTACATCGGGGAAACCAAGCGGAGGCTTGGGGACCGCTTTGCAGAACACCTGCACTCAGTTCGCAACAAACAACTGCACCTCCCAGTCGCAAACCATTTCAACTCCCCCTCCCATTCGTCAGACGACATGTCCATCCTGGGCCTCCTGCAATGCCACAGTGATGCCACCCGAAGGCTGCAGGAACAGCAACTCATATTCAGCCTGGGAACCCTGCAGCCCAATGCTATCAATGTGGATTTTACAAGCTTCAAAATCTCCCCTCCCCCTACCACATCCCAAAACCAGCCCAGCTCGTCTCCGCCTCCCTAACCTGTCCTTCCTCTCACCTATCCCCTCCTCCCACCTCAAGCCCCACCCCCATCTCCCATCTACTAACATCATCCCGCCCCCTTGACCTGTCCGTCCTCCCTGGACTGACCTATCTCCTCCCTACCCCCCTACCTACACTCACCTTTACTGGCTCCATCCCCGCCTCTTTGACTTGTCTGCCTCCTCTCCACCTATCCTCTCCTCTATCCGCCTCCCCCTCTCTCCCTATTTATTTCAGAACCCTCTTCCCCTCCCCCATTTCTGATGAAGGGTCTAGGCCCGAAACGTCAAGTTTTCCTGCTCCTATGATGCTGCTTGGCCTGCTGTGTTCATCCAGCTCCACACCTTGTTATCTCGTACTATCTCTAAAACTGCTTTACTTTTGTCCCTAGTTCTCATAATCTTACAACTGTGAGGCAGCTATTTGATCGAATGTTGGATACAATTTAAGATACGTATGCATGAAGACCTGCCTACTGAATCTGATAACAGGTTTACACAGTTCGCTGAATCTATCCACCAAGAAAAGGTATAAAAGAGTTACTTTTCTAAGAAGCCCTAAAGACTGCAACTTGAAATGCTCTGCTTCTCCTCGTGCCAACACAACTGAGTAAGTAAGCCGGCAGTAGGTGACAAGTTTCAGTTGCCTTTGCCAATTGGACTGCCGTTGCGATCGAGTCTGGCCACTGACGACTGGGTATGGGCGGGAGCTCTTGTCGATGTCATTTTCTGGAAGCATCTCGCGGGAAAGAGGAGGCAGGTGATCAGCGCCATCTTGTGTCAGTGTAGGATTAGTCCCGGTTCACGGTGGGGTGATGAAGGTTTCTCTGTCTTTGACAATTGTTTACTGGAGTGAAAGTGCATCTTGTTTAGTTGTACTTTTTTTAAAGAGAAGAAACAATGCTTCAACGGTTGTTTTGTGCTCGACGACCATGAGGGTGGGACTATGTAGCATCGGGGTTCTTAGCGCGTCTGGTCTGGGGCAGCCTGAATCGCATGCTGCCCTGTGTGTCTGTCCGAGGGGTTTGGGATGTTTGCTTTGACTGGACCGTTCATGGTCAGAAGTCACACGACACTAGACTTTAGTCTCACAAGTTTAATTGAACTCTCAAGCTTTCATAGCACTGCCTCTTCAGAAGCAGGGCTCTGAAAATTTGTGATCTCAAATAATGCTGTTGGACTATAATCTGGTGTTGCGTGACTTCTAACCGTTTCCACCCTCATCCAACACTGGCATCTCCACATCCTGGACTACTCATGGCTGAGGTTGGTAGCCTGGGCATTGTCGTTGTTGCTTGGAGTTGTGGTAGGTCAGAATCTACTAGTCTTCATGATGGGATGTTGGAGATGTACTTTTATGTAAGTCCCTACATTTGGAGAACAACTTTGTGCAGTGTTATGATTTATTGGTGTATGTGTTTTTTTTTCTGACGGAGTTGTATACGTTTTGATGAAATTCCCTACTATGCCTATGAGCCCTGTGATGTTTTGAGCCATATTTTTGATTTTTCTGGTGACCAGTGTCCTAGAACAGTGCACAAACCTTGAGCTTTTATGGCGCGGTATCCAACAATGTTAGATTTGACAGGGTGGTATGGCTTGAGAGTTTGCTGGAGATGGCTGGTTGAGAGTGGGATCTATGGCATGCTTTTTTGATGGGAATGGGAGAGACACATCTGACTCAATTTAGACAAAGTGCATTGGATCCCATAGAACGGTTTTATTGTTTATCTTTTATTCTTCCCAAAATATATTTTTTAGTGGAGTCACTCACAAACACTGTGACATGACGAAAGAGCAGTGAAGCGTGTACAGAGCTTATCTGGTTCTGGATCAGACCGTGTGATGCCAACATAAATTAATTGGTACGGGGTAAAGTTAACCAGAGAAGCTTCAAACCACTACAATAATCAATGGCATTGGGCATTTATAAAGTAATAGTTTCAATGTACTGTTCATCGCCGGAGTAATGGAGTGCAGTGTGCGTGCCTCTCCAGCAGACCTTGTGGGTGCTGGACCTGGTTCTTCACAGCAGCCGTTAATATGTCCACAGGGGAGTCACAGTTACATCTTTTGCTGCACTGCTGCAGCTTCTGGGCAATGAGGGTCAATGAGTCTGCTGTTCCTGTTCTTCCCTGTGCCCGTTTGCTGACACCAGGATCCGCTTCTGCCTGGGCCTGACCAGGTGCCTGGTCTCTGGCAGTCCTCTGAGTGCTAGCTGCAGAGCTGTCACAGTGAGGTGCTAACCAGATTGTGGTGTCTCACTTTCTAAGCTTAATGTTCCTACTGAGGAGTCATTCATGGGCTGGTGTTGGTGAGCGGGAGGCAGCTTCCTTATAGCCTCTGTCCTCTGAAGCCTCCTCGGGGACGCAGATGTTCAACTGCAGCGGTGTTATGTACATACTAGCAGCACCTGCAAAACAAAATAGAGAGCAGGTATTGGGACTAATGGTTAGGAATAGTGAGCAATGAATGACACTGACTGCAGGACTAATATGAGAGTTGGAGTGGAATGAAGAGTGGTTTGTACTCAGTTGGTAGGGCATGAATGTTACAGATTCCCTGCAGGAGTTGTCCCAGTAATCGCCTGAGGGTCAGGATTCTCTGTTTGTAGGGGTGAGGAGCCTAATGTCCAGCTTCCTTCCACCCATGTTTGCTGTTCGGCCAGGTTTATAGGCTGGTTTCTCCCCATTAGAGAAAGGGAGAAACTGAATAAAATGAAAGCAGCTAGCATCTGCTGATGCCGGTGTAGGTAGGTGAAAGGTGGAAGGTGTCCTGGGCAAGTAGACTGCAGGGTTAGTGATGTGAGATATTGGGGCAGGTGAGGGGAAATGTTGCAGGCAACAGTGTGAGTTGTGGAGCATGAGCCTTGGTGGGAGGTTGGTTCAGTAGCAGAGATACAGGGAGAATGAAGTGTTGGAGAAAGAGTATGGTGCCTGGTGCAGCCATGTGACAAGATGATCACAACACCACTGATTATTCCTCCCCTCCATGGAGTTAGCATTGACCTGGCTTGCAACCACTGACCAAGCTACCAGTATGTGGTATTATGTCCTCTTCTGCCAGTCCTGTAGGAAGAGAACTCCTCTCCTTTCCAACACCCTCACAACCAGTACTTCCAACTCTGTGTCAGATAATTGTGGTGCTATCTTCCCCTTTTCCTGACATCTACTGGAGATGTCCAAGATCGAGCAAGGTAGCTTAAGAATGCTGAGATAACAAGGTGCAGAGCTAGATGAACACAGCAGGCCAAGCAGCATCAGAGGAGCAGGAAGGCTGACATTTCGGGCCTAGACTCCTCTTCAGAAATGGGGGAGGGGAAGGGGGGGGGATTCTGAAATAAATAGGGAGAGAGGGGGAGGCGGATAGAGGAGAAGATAGGTGGAGAGGAGACAGACAAGTCAGAGGTGGGGATGGAGCCAGTAAAGGTGAGTGTAGGTGGGGAAGTAGGGAGCAGATAGGTCAGTCCAGGGAGGATGGACCGGTCAAGGGGGTGGGATGAGGTTAGTAGGTAAGAGATGGGGGTGGGGCTTGAGATGGGAGGAGGGGATAGGTGAGAGGAAGGACAAGTTAGGGAGGCGGGGACAAGCTGGGCTGGTTTTGGGATGCGGTAGGGGGAGGGAGATTTTGAAGCTTGTGAAGTCCACATTGATAGCATTGGGCTGCAGGGTTCCCAAGCGGAATATGAGTTGCTGTTCCTGCAACCTTCGGGTAGTATCGTTGTGGCACTGCAGGAGGCCCATGATGGACACGTCGTCTGTGCAATGGGAGGGGGGAGTTGAAATGGTTCGCGACTGGGAGGTGCAGTTGTTTAGTGCGAACCGAGCATAGGTGTTCTGCATCTTTTAGTCTCGGGAGCCTTTTCTATGTACTCTCCTGGACTAGCAAAAACCCCTTGCCATTCAGTGAATGTGTCCCACTCTGGCAACCAACGTCCTGTGATGCAGCTGCTGTCTCCTCCCTGGGTTTGGCCAACCCTGGCTCAGAGATGCATCACTTAGTTGACACTACAAGTTCCATCCGGCCTGCCTTTGAATTTTGAGGGATGCTTCTTCCATGCCAAACCACTCCTACCCCACCAAACAAAAACCTGTTGGTGAGGTGTGCTTACCAGCTGGTCTGTGTATCTCCTCCAGACCAGCTCATCCCTGGTCTACACTGTGTAGACAGTGGTCCTGTTGGAGCCACCACCATCACTGCGCCCCATTTTTCCCCAGATGTATAATTTCTTGGCAAGGCAGTCTCTCCTTTTTGGAATATCCTTGACTTTGTGATGTTCACGCCTTTCTGGCTATCTGTCCCTTTTGATTATACTTTACCACCTCTCTGGTCTCTTTGGCCGCAGCAAGCCAAACATGGTCCTTAGCTGGCTGTTGAACATCGAGGACAAGTGAGCACGCTGCATTGTTGTGTGTGGCATGTTTATAGTACATGCTGAGGAATTGCTTGGTGATTTCCTGTCCTAGCGGACCCCTCGCTTGGGAGGCTTATAAGGCTTGCTTCGGGGTTTGTACAAATCTCTCCCCTTGCCATTTGTCACTGGGTGACACAGAGCTGATCTCACTTGTCTGACTCTGTGGTATTCCAGGTACTCCTTAAACTCTTATACCATAAACTGTCAACCTTTTCACTCACGACTTGTTTGGGATTCCTGAACCTGGCAAATATTTCATCCAGTCAGTCTGTTGTTGCTTCTGCGGATACCAACGTCGTAGCTGCCGCTCAGCCCACTTGGAGTGAGCATTCATGACCACCAGTAGCATCTGTCCTTCTACTGGTCTCACAAAATTGATGTGAATCTGCTACCACAGTGATTGAGGTGAAGGGGCTACAACACCAGCACTTATTAATGCGCATGATTCACCAGATCTTGCTTTCTTCTCAATCTGGGAGCCACATTTGGCCACTAGAAGTAATTCCTGGGCTGATAAAGTGTGGAGCTGGAGCAGCACGGCAGTCCTGATGAAGGGAGCAAACCTGACATGGTGACATACCTGCTCCTTGGATGCTGCCTGAGCTGTTGTGCTTCTCCAGCTGCACACTTTATCAACTCTACCTTCCAGCACCTACATTCCTTACTATCTAAAAGTAGCTCCTGCCTATTTTTTTTCATTTGCTCCACACCAATGTGCTCTTGGTGCGCTCGTTCTAGCACTTCTCCTCTTAATGGGGGAGGAATGACAATTCTCATTCTCCACAATAAATGCCCATTCAATATGGACAACTCCCGACATCTGGACAGATAAGGGCGTAATTCTGGGTGGTTACTATGTCTGGTCCTCCCTCTCTGGACTAGATCTGCCCCTTGGCTCAAAACCAGGTTGTTCTGAGTAATGTTCCACACATGACTTGCTGAAACCGGTACCTTGCCTTCCTGGGAATTTTTCAAGTCCCAGTCAGGGGATTCCCCTATAGTGGCAGCCTTGACAAAGCATTTGCATTGCTATGCTTCTCTGCCTGTTGGATTCTGATTTCATACAAAGTAGGCTCAGAGAGACGGTGCCTGTGTCTGCGGGAGCTGCAGCCATTGATACCCCCATAAATGGGCTAAAAATGGAACTTAGCTGCCTATGGTTGATCAGCAACATGAGGTGAATGCCCTAAAGGAAATGGGAGAACTTCATAATGCCGAAAATGATGCCCAGTCTTTTTTTTTTTGATTTGGCTGTAATTCTCCTCTGACTTCATTAGTGACCTCAATACAAACTCTGGGCCTTTCCTCTCCTTTAGTAAGATGTGTGACAAAACAGCACCAACCCCAGAAGGCATGGTGTCACATGCTGACTGGAGTGGTAAGTTTGGATTGAAATGAGTTAACACTTCCAACCCTTTTAAGGCTCGCTCCACCTTCTGGTAAACCACCTCTAACCCGTTGTCCACTTTCACAGCTGCTCTTTCCCCAGCAGCCAATGCAAAGGTTTTAGTACAGTTGCCATAATAATTGACAGATCCCAAGAACCATCTGGGTTGAGACACACTGTCTAGTCTAGGGGTCTTCTTGATGGTCTCCATCTTTTTAGATGCCTTGTCTAGTTTATTGGCATCAATTACATGACCCAGGTACTTAATGGACCCCTAAAAAAACTCTAATTTCTCTTTTTGTTTTTACTTGTAGGCCATGTTCTACAACCATTTTAGAGCTTCATGGAGGTTTATCCTTTGGAGGAGCCAGTGATTTAAGTATTATCCAGATAACACTAGACTCCAGGAAATCCACTTAAAATTTGGTCCATGGCCCTCTGGAATAGAGCTGGTGCTGACTTGATACTGAAAGGAAGGTGCTTGTAGTGGAAATGTTCCCTGTGTGTCATGTCATCAACAGCAGCTAAGACTCCTTTGTGAACCTCTTACCCTGCCCCACTCCCAAAAAAAAATCTGGAAGTAGGCCTCTGACAGATCTATTTTAGGAATTTCTGTTTCCCTGCCAGTCCACAGAATAGGTCTTCTATGAGTGGGAATGGATATTGATTTGTACTCGGGGCTTAAAGTCACCTCAAATCTTCACTGTGCCATCTGCTTTTAAGACCAAATAATAGGGGTCGCCCATTTACTGGTTACAAGTTTTAACAATCTCAGATTCACCAGCCGTTACAGCTCTGTCTCCATGTTATACTGAATGGTATACAGTACTGGACGTGCCTTCAGGCTCCTGGGATGAGCCTCTGGCCTCAGCTTATTTAATTTCAACTCCTTTTATTTCCCCCAGCATTCCCTTGCAGACATCTGCACTGTAAGGGTTCCCATTGACTCTGCACTGAGCCCTCTGAAATGTATCCCACTCAGAACCATCCCCCTACTATATAGTTGTAACCCTGCATTCCCCATTGCTAATCCACTTAGCCTGCATATCTCTGGACACTATAGTATGGCCAATCCATTCAGTCTGCACATCTTTGGGACTGTGGGAGGAACTAGAGTACCCAGAGGATACCCATGTAGACATGGGGAGAATATGCAAACTCCACACAGTCACCTGAGGGTGGAATTGAACCCACGACCCTGTCGCTGTGAGGCAGCAGTGCTAACTGGTGAGCCACCATGATGCTTATACTTGTCCCAAATTTCTTGCAAACTTATGTGAGTATGCCAGCCTATTAACCAAACCCCAATTCCGCTTTAGATCTGCCTTTTACCACGTACAGTGGAAGTTCTGCACATCAGTTCCTCAACTGTACTTTCACCAGTACATAGCCCTTCATAGCACCACTTGTTCCCAAGCATGCCCATTGTGTAATCTTGGCAGGCTTTGACAGTAATGCCCTTAACTTCACTTGATAGACTCATTCGGGAATCGGGGACACTGCTACACCCATATCCAATTCGACCTTAACTGTCTTCCACTCTAAGTTGGGAACAACCCAGAAATGTTCAGATTTGCCCCATACTGACAAGATGTTTAACCAAAACTCTGCTGGCTCTGGTCATTCTGCTTCTTCTGCAGCCGACTCCCTGTCTACTTCCTGGCTTGCAAAATGTACCTTTTGCCTTGACCTCAGGACTGTTTGTTTCTTTTTGACACCCCCTTCTCCTGTTTGGACTGTAATTGGCAATTTCACACAACATGGCCCACTTTTTACGTTTTTGACACTGGGCTTCTGAAGTCCAACAGATTGCCTTTTTGTAGCCAACAGCACAGGAGCAGTGGGTTGAATGGCCTTCTCCATTGTGGTATGATTCTACAGTTCATTTGGTCTGTAAATCAGAAGTTAGTGTCCTCTCAGATGGGAGTTTTGCTTTGGAGAAATATCTGCTACTGTCTGGTCTACCATAGGATACTATGGGAATGTGATTAAATTTGCAAATTACACCAAAAATAGCTGCATCCAGACCCAGGAACAAAATATTTTGAACCAGAGTAATTCATTATGATTTCAGTGGTAAAGGATCTTTCAAACCTGCCCAGCTTACAGGTCCATTGGGCCTGCTTTGTTTCAGTTTTGTAGTTGTTGAAATGTGTCTGCAGACCTGATTTTAAAAAAAATCAGTCCAATCAACTTGCTTGCTTACCTGATCTAGTCTCAGACCAGAAAATCTTGTTTGTTAATGAATTATTCCAAATTTATCAAATTTTAAACAATTAGTTTGAAATAAAAGCTTGTTCTCTCTCACATAAACCCATAGATACACGTTGATAGATGCCTGATACGTGCAAAGACACAAAATACACACATGCTCAAACGCAAATACATACAAATACTAACATGCATACATAGATGTATACTTGAGAATATGCACATGATCACAAACATATACTTGCTGACACATAGTCACAGATGCACTACTAAGGTGTTGACGTTCATTATTATTATCAATTTTAAGCATCAGAATTCAGACCATCACCCATTATCTTGTTCCATCCATTACTCTGCATCCTACTAATTGTTGATTTTTGGCACAAACCCTAACCCTTGTGGCTGTTGAGTTTAGTCATACTTTGGGAATGAGTTCACTTTTTTTAGTTGGGATAAAGGGTTGTTATGAATTGCGTGTGCTGTGAATATCTTTCATTTAATCAAAACAAATCAATGCTCCATGTGGGATAACATGGTGTAGAGCTGGATGAACACAGCAGGCCAAGCAGCATCAGAGGAGCAGGAAAGCTGGTGTTTTGAGTCGAGACCCTTCTTCAGAAAAATGCTTCAAGTGATTTTGTTTCCTAAGTTATGAAGTAATCTTATCGTTCTTGCTGCTTTCTAGTTTTGCTTAATTTGCAACCTGGTGTTGACTCAATTCTTGGAACTGCCCAGTTCTCAAATTACATAGGAACAAAATGCAAAACATTTCAGATGCTGAAAATCTCAAACACATGGGCAGATTTTCTTAGCTCGATGTCCTCTTGTTGACAAGCTGATTTTTTTTTTTTTTCTACATCCAGACATGCACCTCCTGAACACTTTTTTATTCCACTATTCCATTCTTTTTTTCCCTTTTATCCCCCACCACTAAATCACCTGTGTGTTTCTGAATCAATCACAATTTACATGCAAAGCCCACCAGGAGCTGTTTGACATTGACAAAAGTGAAGGAAAGGTATGGAGAGAGGGAGCAGACTGAATCACAAAGGAGTTGTAGGGGGAAATAAGGCATTCCATTGGCAACACCTCCCACGTAATCTCTTTTAAAGGTTTTTGGGCACACCATGTACTTCCTTTCCAAAGACATCAATGTATCCACAGAAGAGGGGAAGGCAGTTGGAAACTACCGCTCTCTGTCTGGATCTGTTAATGGCAATGTTAGCCAGGCCCACAAGGAGGTCCTCTGATTTGCTTGCCCCCACCACTGTGCACTGGCTGCTCAAAGATCAGATGTGTGGAGCTGAAGTGCAACCAAAAGAATAGAAGGTTTTTCAAATACCTAAGAAGAGGTTGCAACTGGCCACACCAATACAGCCTGAAATGTTACCCCTTTCCAACATTTTTCAATTCCATCTTAGACTACCAGTGGGTGGGCTCCCCTTAGTCCTTTAGTTCTGACAGCCAGACTATCTCTCAATTCCTCATAGAACGAGGGCCAACTGAAGGATTTAGGTTCACATCGAATCCAGTCAGGAAGAAATAAAAATCTTTGCTGTCTGCTAAGATTTCAGGTACTGTTGGTGCAAAAAACCTACATTGCACCAATCAAAGCAAGTCTTGTCAACATGAAGCACCAGGTAACATTGACAGGGGTATGAGAAGCTGCTACATAGGTGCAAGTCTCTGTTTTTAATAGAGATAGATATTCAGATGCTCCAAGCTGCGGTCCATAATATAGGGAAACACAGCTCAGAGCCTGCTGGTTCCAGTTTTATTTTGTGTGTGTTTGTGTTTGTGTGTGTGTAAGTCGGGGCAGCTGACATCTGAATATCTCAGTACCTGGGAATTTATAGTCACGTTTTGAGAATGGGACAGTTTCTGTAATCAGCTCATATGGGTTTGCCACAAAAATACACTTCCAAATAGTTGGATATAACTGGTCAATGGAAGCACAAATTTATTTTGTTTATCCCCTTGGGATTGCTCTTATCCCACAGTTTAAATAAATGCTGATTTGTGGTGTTAGGAAATGGTGGTATTGGCTGAAAGCTGTTTACTCATCACAGATTTTTCACAACATGGCACCCATAATGCAGCAAGATAACATGTCACTACAGCTCCTCTAACTGCACCTTCCAAACTCGTGACCACTATCATTTAGAAAGTCAAGGTCAGCAGATAGATCGGAATGCCACTACCTGCAAGTTCCCCTCCAAGTCACACACCATCCTGACTTGGAAATTTGCCACCTTTCCTCCTCTGTCACTGGGTTAAAGTCCTGGAATTCCCTCCCTAACACAACTGTGGATGTCCCAACACTATATGGTCTGCAATGGTCCAAGATGCTAGCTCGCCACTACCTTCTCCATGACAATTAGGAGATGGCTGTAAATGCTGACCTTGCTCGTGACACCCAGATCATGTGAATGATTTTTTAAAAATGACAAACAGCAGCTTTTTTGTTTGTTAATGAGACATCATTGGCTGCAGTTGTATCTTTATCGTAGTAGATGGTAACAATTGTAGGGCTGGAAGATGCTGTAGAAGGAGTCTTGCATTTATGTTTACCTTTAAATGTAATTGAGCTTTCCAAGCCACTTTAATGGGAATGTTCTTAGACAATGCTTTATATAGTCATAAAAGAAGACATAAAGAGAGCTGACCAAATATTTGGTTAAAGAGCAAGTTTTAAGGAATGGCTTAAAAGAGACAAATAAAGTTGAGAAGTGACTCCAGACCTTCAAACCTGAGGCAGTTGATGGAAGAGCCACTAAAATAGGAGGAGTGAAAATCAGAGATGTGCAAGAGGCCAAAATTAGAGAAGTGCAGAGATTTTTGACCAACAAAAATAATAAGTGGCAAGGCCACCAAGAATAATATCTGGCTCACTGTGGATGACTGCTATCCCGCTCCTTTTCAAAATAGTGCAGTAGAATTCTTCTGCACTCTCCTGAGAGGGTAATAAGGGCCTTGGTTGGACACCTGGTATAAAAAATTAAGCCTCTGACAGTGTAGCATTCCCTCAATACGTCACTGGAGTGTCAGTCCAGGTTATGTGCTAAGTGGGACCTCAAATTACAACTTCAGAGGTGACCGCCTCAACTGATACGCAGATTAGATCAACATATACATACGTAGTTAACAGCACAAACATGTTTAGATTAACGGATAATAAACTGACTCCAAGTTTATAAATTGACCTTGTTCTGATGAGAGATATAGTTGTTTAAAACTATAAAGGGGAAGCGATGGCCTAGTGGTATTATTGCTGGACTGTTAATCTAAAAACCCAGATAATGTTCTGGGTACCCGGGTTTGAATCCTGCCACAGCAGAATGTGGAATTTGAATTCAATAAAAATATCTGGAATTAAGAATCTAATGATGACCATGAATCCATTATCAATTGTCAGGAAAGACCCATCTGGTTCACCTGATGTCCTTTAGAGAGAAAGAAACTGCCATCCTTACCTTGTCTGGCCTACCTGTGACTCCAGACCCAGAGAAATGTGATTGACTCTTGACTGCCTCTCTGTGCAATTAGGGATGAGCAATAAATACTGCCTAGCCAGTGACACTGTCATCCCATTAATGAATAAGGAAGAGAAGAAAGAAACTAGTCCATTTCAAGCCCACTGACTCCCACAGCTACAAAAAGTCCATTTCAAGCCCACTGACTCTCACAGCTACAAAAAGTCCATTTCAAGCCCACTGACTCCCACAGCTACAAAAATCTCTCTCCTTCCTGGACCTCTGTCTCCATCTCAGGCAACCACCTAGAGACAGATGTCCATTTCAAGCCCACTGACTCCCACAGCTACAAAAGTAACCGCAGGAAGTGCTACACCTGCCCCCACACCTCCTCCCTCACCCCAATCCCAGGCCCCAAGAAGACTTTCCACATCAGGCAGAGGTTCACCTGCACATCTGCCAATGTGGTATACTGCATCCGCTGTACCCGTTGTGGGTTCCTCTACATCGGGGAAACCAAGCGGAGGCTTGGGGACCGCTTTGCAGAACACCTGCGCTCAGTTTGCAACAAACAACTGCACCTCCCAGTCGCGAACCATTTCAACTCCCCCTCCCATTCCTCAGATGACATGTCCATCCTTGGCCTCCTGCAATGCCACAGTGATGCCACCCGAAGGCTGCAGGAACAGCAAATCATATTCAGCCTGGGAACCCTGCAGCCCAATGCTATCAATGTGGATTTCACAAGCTTCAAAATCTCCCCTCCCCCTACCACATCCCAAAACCAGCCCAGCTCGTCTCCGCCTCCCTAACCGGTTTTTCCTCTCACCCCAAGCCACACCCCCATCTCCTATCTACTA
>JAHRHZ010000098.1:38177776-38222797 GCA_024137785.1 Ginglymostoma cirratum
AGCTGGATGAACACAGCAGGCCAAGCAGCATCAGAGGAGCAGGAAGGGTCGAGGCCCGAAACGTCAGCCTTCCTGCTCCTCTGATGCTGCTTGGCCTGCTGTATTCATCCAGCTCTACACCTTGTTATCTCAGATTCTCCAGCATCTGCAGTTCCTACTATCTCTAAAAAAGTTTCCTTTAAACTTGGCTTTCTGGAGGTTATTAACATTGCTTTGGGCCTTGAAGCAAGGTTTTCAGTTTGACAGAATTTCTTGCCAGAAATAAATCCTGTAGGGCTTTTTTATTCTTCTCTGAAAGTCTATTAATTTCCATCTTGAAAGACCATAACAGGAATGCTCCATAAATGACAAATGAAAACCTTGTAAATACAGGAGCTGGAGGAACACAGCAGGTCAGGCAGCATCAGAGAAGCAGCAAAGTCGACGTTTTGGGTTTGCACCCTTCATCAGCACTCAAATTAAAACCTTGTAGGATTTACTTTGGAGAACTACTATAATCCCACAGTTGTTAGGAGAGTTTATAATGGGAGACATTCCAAGTTGAGTATTTGGAGATACTGAGGCATACAGGAAAACAGAACTAGTGGAAGACTGGTAACAAAGCCCAATCTTAGTGTAATGTAACAAGAGAACACAATGCAGACCACACCACCCTTAGCTCAGAGACATGTTGGAATATAGTTCAGTTTGTATAATTCTCAAACTCTCTCCAAACCACGTAATCATGTGATCAGTATCTTGCAAAATGACAACCTTGGGTCCTTCCAAACATTTTGCAGTTCTGAATTTTTTTATTAACTTAATGGATTAACTCAGTTTCACAGATGCTGTCTGTAGAAATGCAATTTCAGTTTGCTTAATCTAGGAAACTTGACAGCAATCATGTGCACAGCAAGATCTCAAAAAAAAAAACTTAAGTGAGAGAAATGACCACATCATCTGGTGTTGGTCCAACTCCAGGGCTTTTTTTGTCCAAATTATTTAAGCATTAAAGAAAGAAAAGAGCATTTCTGTACCTCAGGATATCTCAAAGTGCTTTATACCATGACTCAGTAGTTTGAATATGCCTCTACCTCTAAGTCAGAAGGCCCTGGGTTCTAGTTTTTCTTTTAGGGTCAGTACAAAAAGTGCATTGAGATGCCCACTGGTTGTGAAGGTGCTATATAAATGCAAATCCTTTTCTTCATTTTATAACAAATTGATATGATTTGATTTATTATACTCACCGAGATACAATTAAAAGTATTATGTTGTGTGCTAACCAGACGAACCATACCTTACATAAGTATATCAGGGTAATGGCGCAGAATATAGTGTTGTAGCTATAGGGAAGGTGCAGAGAAAGATCAACTCTGATATATAAGAGGTCCATTCATAAGTATGATAACAGCGGGGAAGAAGTGGTTCTTAAATCAGTTCATGTGTGTTTTCAAACTCCAGTATCTTCTGCCCAATGGAAGAGGGTATAACCAGGGTGATTATGTAAGCTGCTTTCCTGAGGCAGCGGGAAGTGTAGACGGAGTCAGTGGAAGGAAGGCTGGTTTTTGCGAATGACTGGGCTGCAGTCACAACTCTTTGTAACTTCTTACGGTCTTGGGCAGGGCGGTTGCCATAACAAACTGTGGTGCATCCAGAGAGGATGCTTACTATGGTGCATCTGTTTAAAAAAAAAGTAAGAGTCATTGTGGATATGCTGTATTTCATTAGACTTCTGAGGAAGTAGAGGTATTGGTGTGATTTCTTGACTGCAGCATTGACATCGATGAATCAGGATAGATCGTTAATGATATTTACTCCTAGGAACTTGAAGCTCTTGACCACTTCTACCTCAGCACCACTGGTACAGAGAGGGGCATGTCCTCCACTCTGCTTCCTGGTGTCGATGACGAGCTCGTTTGTTTTGCTGACAATGGGGGAGAGGTTGCTGTCTTTACACCATTCCACTAAGCTGTCTATCTCCTTCTTGTACTCTTGACTCGTCATTGTTTGAGATCGGAATCACTATGGTGGTGTCATCAGTAAATTTGTAAATGGAGTTTGGACTGAATTTAGCCACACTGTCGTGACTGTACAAGAAGTGTAGTAAGGGGCTGAGTGCACAATCTTGCTGGGCACTGACGTTGAGTATTATTGTGAGGAGGTGTTGTTGCCTATCCTTTCTGATTGTGGTCTGTGGGTCAGGAAATCAAGTATCCAGTTGCAGAGAGGGGAACAGAGTCCTCAGTCTTGGAATTTGAAGATGTTTTATTGGAATTATGGTGTTGAAGGTGGAGCCAAAGTCAATAAATAGGAGTCTGACATAGGTGTCCTTGTTATCCAGATGTTCCAGGGATGGGTGTAGTGTCAGGGAGATGGTGTCTGCCACGGATATATTGTGACCATAGGCAAATTGTAGTGGATAAAGGGAGGTAGGAATTGATGTGTGCCATTACTAACGTCTCAAAGCACTTCATATTGATGGATGTCAGAGCAGTAGTCATTAAGTCATGTTGCCCGACTTTTCTTTGGCATGGGAAAGATGGTGGTTTTCTTGAAGCAGGTGGGAACATCACGTCGTGGTAAGGAGAGGTTAAAGATGTCTGCAAATATCCCTGTCAGCTGGTCCACGCTAGATCTGGGTGCACGGCCAGGAACTCCATCTGGACAAGTTGCTTTCCATAGGTTCATCTTCAAGAAGGCTGATTTGATGTCTGCAGTGGTGACTGTGGGTATAGGTGCACTTGAGGCTGTTAGAGCAGGTGACGTCATTTCACTGACGTGCTGAGAATAATACATAGTATATTACATAGAATCCCTACAGTGTAGAAGCAGGCCATTTTGCCCATCAAGTCCACACCACCCTCCGAGCAGCATCCCACACAGACCCATTCCCTTACCCCTGCATTTCCCATGTCTAACCCACCTAACCTACATATCTCTGGACTCTATTAGCAATTTAGCATGACCAGTCCACCTAATCCATGCCTCTTTGGACTGTGGGAGAAAACTGGAGCACCAGGAGGAAATCCGTGCAGACTCGGGGAGAATGTGCAAATTCCACACAGACAGTCGCCCAAGGGTGAAGTCAAACCTGGGTCCCTGGCACTGAGACAGCAGTGCTAACCCTTGAGCCACCATGACCTTTGGCACTTTAAAATGAATTCAGTACTTTTAAGATGTGGTCACCACTTTAATGTAGGAAGGGCAACAGTTTATTTGTGCATGGTATGATTCCACAACCAGCAACATGAAACTGACATTTTTTTTAGTGGTGTTGTTTGATAGATAACTATTACCTAAATCGCTTCACAGCCATTAAAGTGCTTCTAAAGATAAGTTGCCATTTAATGGAAACGTTGGAACAGGTAGAGACCATTCAGTTCTTTGGATTTGGTTCCATCGCTCAATTAGCTCATGCCTTATTTGAACCTCAGTTCCATCATTGAGGAATTTTAAAGTATATCAGTGAGAGGAGGGAACAGGGTTACTACACTAGGGACGCAGGATTCTTTAGTAAAGGCAAAGGGGATTCAGCCATGTCGAGTCTCAAGGGATTAATGTGAGGCTGTATGGCTTCTACTTTAATGACAAGACTATTATAAGTAAAAGGTGTGGATTGATTTGTGGAATTGTGGAACTGCACATAGGACGGGGGAGGGATGTAAAAGAAGAGGTGGTGTAGCATTCTTAATTAAGTGAGTTAGTGCTGTAAGGAAAGAGAATAAATTGGAAGGGGGCTTCAAAACAGGCATTGTGGGTAGAGTTTAGAAATTGAAAGGGAGCAGTAACGCTGCTGCTACTGTATTATAGACACCTATCCTCCCCCAAAATAGTAAGTAGGCAATAGAGGAGCAGTTCTGTAGACAATTCACTAAAGTCTGTAAAAACAATAGGGAAACTTCATTAGGAGATTTCAACTTCTCCAACATTAATTGAGATAGTCATAGCATAAATAGTTTAGAGGGGGCAGATTTCTTGAAATGTATTTGAGAGGGCTTTTTATATAAACATATAGAATATCCAGGAAGGGACAGTGCAGTGCTGGACCTACTTTGGCCAAAGTAGAACCCTGGATGTCCAGGAATATAGAGACCTGGATGAGAAAGAAAAGCAAGGCTTTTAACAGATACAAACAGATACAAATCAATGGAGGCCCTCACGGAGTATAGAAAATGTGGGGGATCTTAAAGTACAAAGGATCTTAAGAAAGCAAAGAAGGGGTGTGAAGAAACTTTGGCGGTTAATATTGGGTAGAATCCCAAGATATTCTACAAATGTACCAAGGGGAAGAGGATGACTGGGGAAAAGGTAGGGGCTATTAAGGACCAAGGTGGGATTCTGTGCTTAGAGCTGGAGAACATTGGTAGGGTGTTAAAAGAGTACATCACACATGCCTTCACTTTGGAGAAGGAGGATGTAGTGCAGAATTCTGAAAGAGGGACTGACCTTCTTGAGCAGTCTGACATGAAGGGTAAGGAGGTATTGGTGGGGTTAAAAGTGGACAGATCTCCAAGTTCAAATGAGTTGTATTTTATGCTGCTGTGAGGTACGATGGAGGAAATTGCAGGAATTCTGACGCAAATTTTTAATTCTTGGTCTGGCCACGGGGATTTTCAGACAATTGGAGGACAGCTATTGTGGTTCCACTTTTCAAGAAGAGTGGTAGGGATAAATCGGGGGAAATACAGATCACTGAGTCTCTCATAAGTTGCAGGGGAACAACTGTAGAAAATTCTGAAGGAGAGAATTAATTTCTATTTCTAGAAGCAAGATTGATCAGAGATAGCCTGGTTTTGTCAAAGGTAGGTCATACTTAACACATTTGATTGAAAAGGCACGTAGATGAGGGTAGTGCAGTTGATAAAGTTTATTTGAATTTTGTCAAACGCTTTGACAATGTCCCATGTGATAAGGAGACTGATAAAGAAGGTAAAAGCACATGAGATCCACGGTACCTCAGTAAGTTGAATCCAAAGTTGGTTTGGTGGTAGAAGGCTGCTTGTGTGACTGGAGGCACGTGTCCAGTTACGTAATCACGGGATCAGTGCCGTGTCTCTTATTGTTTGTGATTTATATAAACAATATAGAAAAAAGAATGTGGGGGGAATGATAAGTAAATTTGCAGATGATGGTGTGGTTAATAGCGAGGAAGAAGGTCATTTCAGAGAGATACAGAGGGATGGCCAAATGGGCTCATCATGTCAGATGGAATTGAACCCTGATAAATGTGAGGTGATGCACTTTGGAAGAAGGAACAAGACAAGGGAATACTCAATGAAATAGGACAGTAGGAAATGCAGAGGATTGGCGGGATCTTCAGTTGATTGTCCACACATCCCTGAAGGTGGCTGGACAAGTTAATAGGTTAGTAAAGGCACACAGGACTCTTGCCTTTATTAATTGTGGCATAGATTGTAAGAGCAGGGCAGTTATATTGGAGCTGTGCAAAACTTTGATTGGGCCACAGCAGCAAAACTGTGTGCAGTTCTGGCTACGGTGCTGTAAAAAAGATGTGATTGCACTGGAGGGGTTTCAGAGGAGATTCACCAGATGTTGCCTAGGATGAGGCAGTTTAGCTCTGGAGAGGCTGGATAGTTCAGATGGTTACTTTCAAACAAAGAAGGCTGAGAGAGAACCTGATTGATATGTATATGGTTGAGCAGAATGGACAAGATGGGTAGAAAGCAACTGTTCCCTTAGTTGAAGGGTCAGTAACAAGGGGCATAATGTTAAACTGAAAGTCAGGGGGTTTGAGGGAAACATTGTCCCAATATGCGCAACTGCTCAAGATGTTTTTTTGTCTATTATCGTTACGCTTAGAATGCAGACAATTTGAGCACATCAAACAGGTAAACCTGCTTCAAGAAGATCACCATCATCCTGGTGCCGAAAAAAACTTGTCCAGCGTGCCTCAGTGATTACTGACCGGTGACACTGATCTCCATAATCATGAAGTGCTTCAAGCGGGTAGTCATGACTCACGTCAACTCGAGCCTCCCAGCCTGCCTTGATCCCTTGCTATTCACCTACCATCGTAAAAGGTCCACAGCAGACATCCTGTCCCTGGCCCTACACTCATCTGGATAACAAGGATACCTATATTAGGCTCCTATGTATTGACTACAGCTTTGCCTTCAACACCATAATTCCTCTCTGATCAGCCTCTTGGTTGCACACTAAAAGATGTTTTGTAAAGTTACAGTGAAATTGCGATGAGTCAAATTTAAGCAACCTGGAAATCTGGTTGTGATGATTCCCACTTATATAAGAAGTATAAAAGAAGAATGTCTGTAATAAACCGAAGTTCCAGATTAGTAACTCCAGATTAGCAAAATTTGTGCATGTTTGTCATATGACTGTGCCAACTTTGTATTGTTTAGGTTTTTGGGTTAGAGACATGAATTTTACGTGTAAATATTTCTGTAGCTCTGATTTATTTTGAAACAATTTTTGTGAATATTGGTTGGGTTTATGACTGAACAAGATTTTTAAAGAACATCTTCAAGTTAATTTAAAATTAAAGGAGTGATGTTTTATTCTCAGTTTTGCTGAGTTCAAAGCAGTTGTGTAGAATCCTTGGATGAATTGGCTGTGTAGCTCAGTGATTAGAGCTTGTAAATCAGGAATCATGAGTTTGAGCCTGACTGGGGGTTGTGGGGTGGGTGGTGGTCTATGACTTGGGGCAGCATTGTGGCTCAGTGGTTAGCACTGCTGCCTCACAGTGCCAGGGACCTGGGTTCAGTCCCAGCCTTGGGCAGCTGCCTGAGTGGAGTTTGCACATCCTCCCCATGTCTGAATGGGTTTTCTCCCACAGTCCAAAGGTGTGCAGGTTAGGTGGATAGGCTGTGTTAAATTGGCCATTGTGTCTAGGGATGCCTAGGTTAAGTGGATTAGCCATGGGAAATGCAGGGTTATGGGGATACAGTAGGTGGGTGAGTCTTGGTGGGATGCTCTTCGGAGAGTCAGTATGGACTTGTTGGGCCAAATGACCCATTTCCACACTGGAGGGATTCTAGGAAGATGGGGGAATAGACCACTGCTCCAGAGAAGGGAAGGATATAATAAAGCCAGATTACCTGAGTGCAGACCAGAAGTTTTTGATTAAAATTCTGAGGAGGTTACTTAAAGCTTAGTATATTTAAGCTCAGGGGCATGAAATAGCTCCAGGAAGACTGTTCCAGTCTTGGAAATTCAAGTCACGAGCGACTTAAATCTGTTGAAGTGTACTGTACTGCAGGTACAACTTGTTCTTTTTTCAATTTATAAAGGGGTGTTTTGGGATTAATGGGATTACACTATGAATTTGTCTTTTAAAATAGATTGCTTGGTTTATACTATTTTATCTTTATTTCGTCAATAAACTTTTGTTATTAAAGCAAGACCTGCAGCATTGCGTGCTAATGTTTCAGCAAGAGACCACTTCATTAAAACCAAAACAAATCAGAGTATGATCAGTAAAGTCAGGTTTCAGTCTGGGAGCCAATTTGTCCAGTAATAGCATCATAATACAACCAATCAGTATGGAATTAGACTATTCTAGAGCATAGTCACAGGTAAAATCACTCTGGATAGCTGCAAAACTATTTCGCCTACATCCAAATGATTATGCACCAAGAGAGATTTTCAGCATGGATGAAAGTGAATTGTTTTACCATCTTTTACCAGATTGCTCTTCAATGTTTGAAGGTGAAACACATCATTGTGGAAAGTGAAGCAAGAAACTTGTCACTGGTGTGCGCCATGCCAACACAGATTGTAGGAAAGTCTACGAAGCCACATTTTTGAGTGTATGTCAAGAGATTTCTAACCAATTATAAGGCGAACAAAATTGCCTCGATGCCCTTGTAGCACTTTTGAGGTGTGGATCAGGAAAGTGGACAAAATAAATCAATGGAAGAAAAGGAAGGTGATCACAATGATAACCTTGAAGAGTCTAATGACTACCTGCCCGCTCATCCATCTTGAGCAAAGGCCATGGAGATGCTCAGGATTTCAAACTACAGGACAAAGACATGGAAAACATGTTTGACTGCTTGATGACATGATGGATTCATCTGATGACAGAATGCTCCGCAGAAAAGAGTACTGCCAGAGTCAATCTTTTTTCACTTACTCATTTGGGCATTGCCAGCTGGCCAGCATTTATTGCCCATCCCTAGTTGCCCTTGAGAAGGTGGTGGTGAGCTGCCTTCTTGAACTGCTGCTGTCCACCTGCTGTAGGTTGACCCATGATGCCATTAGGGAGGGAATTCCAGGATTTCGACGCAGCTACAGTGAATGGATGGTGATGTATTTCCAAATCAGGATGGTGAGTGGCTTGGAGGGGAACTTGAATGTGGTGGTGTTCCCATATATTTGCTGCCCTTGTCCTTCTAGATGGAAGAGGTTATGAGTTTGGAAGGTGCTGCCTGATCATCTTTGGTGAATTTCTGCAGTGCATCTTGTGGATAGTATGTACTGCTGCTACTGAACGTTGGTGGTGGAGGGAATGGATGCTTGTGGATGCAGTGCCAGTCAAGTAGGCTGCTTTGTCCTGGATAGTGTTGAATGTCTTGTGTTGTTGGAGCTGCACTCATCCAGGAAAGAGGGGAGTCCTCCCCCTCTCTCCCTATTTATTTCAGAACCCCCTTCCCCTCCCCCATTTCTGATGAAGGGTCTAGGCCTGAAACGTCAAGCTTTCCTGCTCCTATGATGCTGCTTGGCCTGCTGTGTTCATCCAGCTCTACACCTTGTTATCTTGGATTGTCTAGCATCTGCAGTTCCTATTATCTCTGATAGAATTTTAACTCCATTGCAAAGCCTCTTCTAAGGATGCCTACCCTGAAGAAGTTACCCTCCTCCCTCTGGACAAATGTCAGGAGATCTCTCTCCCACTGCAACTCTCTCATAATCTCTTCGGCCTTGAAACTGCTCGACCATGTCCTGAAGCAAACCAGGTACTACAGCCACATCACTTTTCACCTTTGTCCCCCTCCACCCACACATCAACGAATACTGGTCACGCCTGGACGTTGAGCAGTTTTTCCGCTGCCTCCGCCTCCGCTCTTCTCCATCCCTGCCTCTTTGACTTGTCTGTCTCCTCTCCACCTATCTTCTCCTCTATCCATCTTCTATCCGCCTCCCCCTCTCTCCCTATTTATTTCAGAAAGCCCTTCCCCTCCCCCATTTCTGATGAAGGGTCTAGGCCCAAAACGTCAAGCTTTCCTGCTCCCATGATGCTGCTTGGCCTGCTGTGTTCATCCAGCTCTACACCTTGTTATCTCTGATTCTCCAGCATCTGCAGTTCCTATTGTCTCTGATACAGTATTCCAATGTACTCCTGATTTGTGCCTTACAGGTGGTGGGCAGGCTTTAGGGAGTCAGGAGGTGAGTTACTTGCTGCAGTATTCCCAGCCTGTGCCCTGCTGTTGTAGCCACTGTGTTTATGTGGTGAGTCCAGTTGAGTTTCTGGTAAATGATAACCCCCAGGATGTTGATTGTGGGGGATTCAATAACGGTAAGACCATTGAATGTCAAGGGGTAGTGGTTAGATTGTCTCTTATTGGTGATGGTCATAGCCTGCCATTTGTGTGGCATGAATGTCACTCGCCACTTGTCAGCCCAAGCCTGGATATTGTCCAGATCTTGTTCCATTGGACTTGGACTGAGTCACGAATGGTTCTGAACACGTTGCTAATGATTGCACAAATCCCCATTCTGACCTTTATGATGGAGGGAAGTTCGTTGATGAAGCATGTGAAGATGGTTGGGCCTAGGACACTACCCTGAGGAACTTCTGCAGAAATGCCCTGGAGCTGAGATGATTGACCTCCAACAACCATGACTTTCTTCCTATCTGTCAGGTATGACTCCAACCACCGGAGAATTTGCCCCCCATACCCATTGATTCTAGTTTTTCTCGGGCTCCTTGAAGTCACACTCGGTTGAATACAGCCTTGCTGCTAAGGGCTGTCACTCTCACCTCACCCCTGTAATTCAGTTCTTTTGTCCATGTTTGAACCAAGGCTGTAAAGAGATCAGGAGCTGAGTGGCCCTGGCGGAACCCAAACTGGGCGTCACTGAGCAGGTTATTGCTGAACAGGTGCTGCTTAATAGCACTATTGATGACGCCCTCCATCACTTTACTGATGTTCCACAGTAGACTGATAGAGCAGTAATTGGCCAGGTTGGATTTGACCTGCTTTTTATGTATAGGATATACCTGGGTAATTTTCCACATTTGCCACATAGATGCCAGTTTTGTGACTGTACTAGAAAAGCTTGGTTAGGGGAGCAGCAAGTTCTGGAACACAAGCCTTCAATACTATTGCTGAAATGTTGTCAGGGCCTGTAGCATGTGCAGTATCTAGTGCCTCCAACTGTTTCTTGATATCACGTGGGAATGAATCGAATTGGCTGTAGACTGTGATGCTGGGGACCGCTGGAGGAGGCTGAGATAGATCATTCCACTCGGCAATTCTGGCCAAAGGTTGCTGTGAAAGTTTCAGCCTTATCTTTTGCACTGATATGCTGTGCTCTTCCATCATTGAGGATAGCGATATTTGTGGAACTGCCTCCCCAGTGACTGGATGTGACAGGACTGCAGAGCTTAGATCTGATCTGTTTGTTGTGGGATCACTTAGCTCTATGGATTCCTGAAGAAGGGTCCCAACCCAAAACGTCAACTTTCTTGCTCCTCTCATGCTGCCTGGCCTGCTGTGCTCCTTCAGTTCCACAACTGTTATGTCTGACTCCAATATTGGCAGTTCTTACTATCTCCCCAGAACATTAACTGAGTTTTTTGATTCATAATGCTGTAATAGTTACTGGTTTACGTCCTCTGGAAGGAATCCTAATGCTCTTCAATGCCTTTTCCTATACAGGGTCACACCATTGTAGGATGTAAACAAATTGAAAAATAGACAGTTTTCACATTTACTGCATTACTGTGGTTTGGTTCATACTTCTTTTAAAAAACAAAGAGTGCATTTTTAGGCAAATTGGGTTAAGTAGGACCTCCTGACCATAGTAAAGCTCTGATTAACACATTTGTGGGTGGGGCACCGTGATTCAACTTGTTGTAATTTTACTGTACTTGTGTTCACCTTTGGATACTCATTTGTTCTTGGAAAGAATAAGCTGGCAACTTTAATTGGACGCCATGTTAGAAATCAGTTACCTGTGTCAAAGTTAAGAAAACGCTGTCTCTGCACAATTTGCTGACTTGTCCATTTCATATCACAATCTGTCTTTTGCCATTTCCAACATAAAGACTCGAGTAGTATTTTCACAGGGGTTCTACTAATCTCCTGACCTACTCTTTCAAATGCTCCTTCTCAGAATTTCAGAAACCCTTCTTCAAGAGGAGAATTGCTGGGAAATTTGAGGAGTTACCTACCCAATGTCTGCCTGAAATTCGATTTCTTTTCTTTTAATTCAAGGATTTGAGAATATACTCAATGCTGATACTCCCCAGTGCAATACTGAAGGAATACTGCATCATTGGATGTACCACCTTTCAGATGGATGTTAAATGAAGGGTGTACCTGCCCTCTCAGGCAGAGCCAAAAGACAACCTGGCACGAATGGATGAGGAATAGAGTGTTTTCTCCACAGGAGTTGTATCAATGATTCTTCTTCAAAATTTAATCATTCTTCTTTTCTGTCCTTTCTGGTGCTTTGTCATTAACCTCTCCACTTCCAATTCCCACCCTTTCCCTGCACTTTGAAGCTGCTTAAAACCTGTTACATATCTAACACTTTGCAGTTCTGAAGGAATGTCATTGACCTAAAACATTAACTCAATTTCACAGATGCTGGCTGGAGCGAGGCAAATTTTGTTTGCTGCACACATTAGCTGCTTCATTTCCTACATACAGCAAGTTCCCAAAATAGGGAGAAATAAACACATCATTGGGTATTTGTCCAACTCCAGGCCTTTCTTTGTCTAAATTATTTGAGTATTAAAGCAACAAAAAGCTTGCATTTTTGTAACTCAGGATATTTATGAGTGCTTTACACCACAATTCAGTGTTTGCAATTTTACCTCTAGGCAAAAAGCTCTGATTTCATGTTCCTGTTTTAGGGCTCAATACAAAAAATGCTTTTGACATGTCCGGTGGTTCTTCTTTCCACGTCTAACTAAGTACTTTGAAAACCTAGCCCTGAAAGTAATGTAGGAAATACAACAGCCTTTATGTGCACAGTAAAATCTTACAAACAGCAATATAATGACCAGAGCATCATTTCTTTTGTGATGTTGTTTGAGAGCTGAACAGGACACTGGGAGAACTCATCTCTTTAAAGTAGCATTGTCAGATCATTTGCAACCCTATCATGAAGCAGATGCTATCAGAGATAAAAGGTACTGCAGATGCTGGAGAATCCGAGATAACAAGCATGGGGCTGGATGAACACAGCAGGTCAAGCAGCATCATAGGATCCGAGATAACAAGCATGGGGCTGGATGAAGGGTTTAGGCCCGAAACATCAAGTTTTCCTGCTCCTATGATGCTGCTTGACCTGCTGTGTTCATCCAGCCCCATGCTTGTTATCTCATGAAGCAGATGCTGCTTTGATTTAACAACATTTCCGAAAGACAGTACCTCCAACAGTGTAATGCTTCCCCTCAGCTGAGACTCTATGCTCAGGTCTCTAGAATGGGTCCTAAATCTATGACCTTCTGTCCTGGGGCAAGAGTCTGAGACCAGAATAAATGGCAACAATGTAATTATGGTTGTAGAGTCAAGACTTGTGTTGACTTTATCTAATTGACCCTGGTGTGAAGTGCAGTGTAGTACCATCTGGGTTCTGTTGCTGAGCCAATGTTGAATTACATGCAGTAACCACATGATGGCACTGTGGTTCTTTCTTGTGGTGTTGCTCGATTGTGGAGATGCTTTGCAAATGCTGCACACACAGGGTTAAGTAATTCAACCGCTAAATGCAAATATTCATCTTCAAACTGATTTGTAAAACTTTAGTGGGCCTTAAGGTTCGCTGTAGGGTGGAAGGCGCTGCTAGGAAAACATTCTGCTGCTCTTTCTATAGCTTCAAACACATCCTTTTGGGTGACTTTCTCCTCTCAGTCACGGCTCTAATAATTGGTAATATGAAAAAGTCAATCATTTGTCCAGGTACAAGTATGAATAGGTGGGTAAAGACAGAAGCTCAATTGTGTGTAATTACTTCAAATGAGGGGCCTTTTGAGAAATAATAGTGAACTCTTCCAAAGAGTTTAATAAATTGAATGGAAAACTTAGAAAGTACAAAGGGTCGGTTGTGGATATAAGTGGACCCTTATCAAAGGCAGATTGTTGGCCTTTGTAAGCAGGACTCAAACAAATAAACTACCTTTACCCAAAACAGAACCTTATCTGCCACTATCGACTGTGGGAGTGCTGTTCAGTCTAAACCAGCAGCAAGTCTATTCAGACATGACATCGAAACACAGATAGTGAGAGATATCAAGCACTGATGATAGATAAGTTTGTTCAGACTTCAAACACAAACCATACAGACTCAACGTTAATAACAGATGAAAGTATCGGGGCTTGAATTCATTTAAAGCTTGAAAAACATGTTTAATTTGTTTTTCAGCTTATTTTTTAATTTGCTCTCTTCCCATATATGAATTAGTAGAGAAATACTGTTGGAGAAATTGATGGGATTGAAAGCTGATAAATCCCTGGGTACTGATAATCTACACCCCAAACAATTTAAGGAAGTGTCCTGAGAAATAGTGGATGCATTTGTGGTCTTCTTTCGAGATTCTTTCGGCTCTTTTTTTCTCCCTTTATTCATTCAAAGGACGAGGGCTAGCCTAGCTCTGGACCACATGACGTCTTGTGGCTTCGGGTTAAACATGGGCAAGGAAACCCCCTGCTGATTACCATGTACCATCCTTCTTCAGCAGATGAATCAGTACTCCTCCATGTTGAACAACACTTAGAGGAAGAGCTAAGGATGGTAAGGGCACAAAATGTACTCTGGGCGGTGGATTTCCACCACATTGCTTTAGAATCATAGAATCCCTATAGTGTAGAAACAGGCCCTTCAGCCCAACGAATCCACACCAAACCTCAGACCGTCCCACCCAGACCCATCCCCCTGTAACCCACCTAATCTACACATCCCTGAACACTACAGGCAATTTAGCATAGCCAATTCACCTAACCTGCATATCTTTGGACTGTGGGTGGAAATTGGAGTACCGGAGGAAACCCACGCAGACATGGGGAGAATGTGCAAACTCCTACAGACAGTCCCCCGAGGGTGGAATGAAACTTGGGTCCCTGGCACTGTGAGGCAGCAGTGCTAACCACTAAGCCGCCGTGCCATCCCCATTGGGTCTGGAGTCACATAAAGGTCAGACCAGGTATGGATGGCAGTTTCCTTCCCTAAAGGATATTAGTGAACCAGATGGGTTTTTCAGCGAGATGGCAATGGATTCATGGTCACTACTGAATTCTTAATTCCAGACATTTACTGAATTCAAATTCCACCATGTGCTGTAGTGGAATGTGACCGGTCCCCAGAACATTATCTGGGTCTCTGGATTAATAGTCCATTGATAATACCACTGGGCTATCACCTCTGAAATAGTTCCTGTAGATTGGAGGGTAGCTACTGTAAACCCCTCTATTTAAAAAGAGAGGTGGAGAGAAAACGGAATTATAGACCAATGAGTCTGATGTCAGTCATGGGGAAGGTGCTACAGGCCATTAGCAAGAGTTTTATAATGAAGAACTTAGAAAACAGTGGTAGAATCAGAGACAGTTGGCATGGATTTGCAAAAGGGAAATCATGCTTAATTATAGCAATTGCAGCATAATGCAGATAAATGCAACATTATTCATTTTGGTAGACTGTCAGATAGAGGAGCAGAATTAGGCCAGTAAGTCCAACGCAACTGCTCTTCCTCAACCCTATTCTCCTGCCCTTTTCCCTCTAACCCTTGTTCCTCTCACTACTGGCCATGTATCCATTGTCATTTGTTAGAAAAACCCATCTGGTTCACCAGTGTGCACTAGGGAAGGAAATTGCTATACTTACCTGGTCAGGACTACATGTGACTCCAGACCCACAACAATGGAGTTGACTCAACTGCCCACTGGAATGGACAATAAATGCTAGCCTAACCAGTGACAACCTCATCCCATGAATTAATGTCAAAAAAAAAACCCAAGAATGTATCTATCTCCGTCTTACATATACTCAATGATTTGGTCTGCACAGCCCTCTGTGGCAATGAGATCCACAGAGTCACCACCCTCTGGCTGAAGCAATTCCTCCTCATCTCAATTCTAAAGGGTTGTCCCTTCATTCTGAGGCTGTGCCCTCGGGTCCCAGTGTCCCAGTCTCTCCCACTAGCGGAAACATATTCTCCACGTCCACTCTATTCAGGCCTCTCATTATTCTGCAAGTTTCAGTCTGATCCCCTGTCATCCTTCAAAACACCATCAAGAAAAGACCCAGAGTCCCCAGTTGCTACTCATATGACAAACCCTTCATCCCCGTGATCCCTCTGGACCACCTCTAGCTCCAGCACATCCTTCCTTAGATATGGGACCCAAAACTGCTCACAGTTTTCCAAAGGCGTGGTCAGACTTCTGAAGCCTTCTCCTCATTTAGAAAACAGTCCACACCTCTATTCTTGCTACCAACCTGTATAACCTCACACTTTGCCACATTTTATTCCATCTGCCACCTTCTTTGCCCATTTGCCTAGCATGCCCAAGTAGCATAAATAGGAAAGCAGGTTATTATTTGAATGGCTGTAAATTGAAAAAAGGGAATGTTCAATGAGACCTGGGTGTGGAATGTAAGTGTGTGGGTGCAGCAGGCTGTATGTTAGCCTCCATAGTGAGAGGATATGAGCAGGAACAGTCTGGTATTTTTATCCTTAAATTTTTCCAAAAACTTTAAGGGGTTACGATCAGAATATACAATTGTCTCAGAAATATTGCTGACAATATAAATGATGAAATGTTGCAATGCCAACACCAACTCGAGGTCTTCGCCTCAATCATAGAATATTTCTGTTGATGTCTAGTTAGTTTTCTGGGAAAAATACCCAATGAGTCTTTCCATCTTTTCATCATCTTCTTGCAACAGTTCAGCACCAACACTTGCATCTATAGCCACTTTGAATGGCTTTGCATAATTAGGTGTGGCTGACACTGAGGTAGTGGTTAACACCGCTTTCAGGCTATCAAATGCCTTCTGATATTGCTCTGTCCACTGAAATTTTCTGCACTTCTTCAACAAGTCAGTTAGTGTGACAACCACACTGTTAAAATACGGTACAAACTTCCGATGAAAACCTCTCAGTCCAAGGAATTGTAGGACTTACTACTTCATCAAAGGCTAGTGGGGAGCTTCCCATACCCATAGCACAGGAACATGTTGATCATCAAGCCTGCCTCCTGAACTCAAACAAACAGTTCCGATAGATGCTCGAAATGTTTCTTCCATTGGTGACTGAAATTTGTTGATGTACCTCACACAGTTAGGTAATACCGAAATATCTTTATTAGTTAGTCTTTGAAATATGGCTGGTGCATTTTTCATACCAATGGCATGATTTTAAACTGGTACAGTCCATTCAGTGTCACAAGAGCCAAAATTGTCTTTGCTGTTTTGGATAAAGATACCTGCCAGTATCTTCTGAGTAAACCCAACTTAGAAATATAAGTTGCTTGTCTCTTCTCAATACAGTCTTCCAAACATGGAATAGGATATGAATCAGATTTTGTAACTGCATTGACTTCGCGATAGTCCACACACAATTTTTAGAGTCACACAGCGCAGGAACAGACTTTTCGGTCCAATCAGTTCATGCTGAACATTCTCGATCTAAGCTAGTCCCACCTGTCTGATCCTGGCCTTCAAACCTTTCCTATTCATGTACTTGGCTAAGTGTCTCTTAAACGTTGTAATTGTACCCGCATCCACCACTTCCTCAGGAAGTTCATTCCACAGGCGAACCACCCTGTAAGTAAAACATTTACCGCTCATATCTTTATTAAATCTCTCTCCTCTTACCTTAAAAATGTGCCCCCTAGTCTTGAAGTATCCCATCCGAGGGAAAAGAAAACCACCATTAACCCACCATTATACTTCTCATTATTTTATAAACATCTATCAACCTGCCCCGCAACCGCCTAAACCCTGGTGAAGAAAGTCCCAGCCTGTCCAGCCTTCCTTTACAACTCAAACCTTCCATACCTGGCAAATGGGCCAAATGGCCTGTTTCTGTGTTGTAGATAATACATAATTCTATATTTTAGAGCATGTTAATGCTCCTGATTCTCAAGACTCTGTTACCTCTCTGATGCCATGATTTCTTCTGAACAGAAATAATAATGTCTGGGCTACTTCAGTGAGAACCAGCTTTCTTCTTAAGATGCTTAAATGGGTAAAATTTGTAGTAGGAGATTGTATTCTGTTTAGATGGTGGGATAAGTAACATTCCTATGTTTACATGGCTGCAACTTTATACACTTCAGTCAAGTTGAAGCAAAACCAGATTAACTGTTGTCATCAAAAAAAAGGGGCTATTTGATTTCAGTGCAGTCAGGTGATGACCATTTGTGGTCTGTCTTTGGTTTGCATTATTGTTGCACTGACTCCTCGAACAGCAGGCCTATCTACATAAACGGTATATCCCAGGAGGCTTCAGTGAGGAGCTACTATGTGAACACTTGGCAGTCACTTGAAACAAAATAGTGACTATTCACTACACAGTCATTGTACTGTAGATGTGTTGGCATTCCAGTCTGCGCTCACAGACCTTAACTTTGATTTGCTGGTTGTCCTTTTGTTTTTTGTTCCGGGTAAAGAGTTGAGATGCTGGAATTGAAGTGTTTTAACTACTTGCTACCAGTTAGAACTTTGCGTTTTACTAAATAAATTCATTCACCAAAATTCACGATATTCTCACAAACACAATCACTTTACCATTGATTTTATGTTTGTGTTTTTGGATTATGAACTGTGTGACTTTAAACTGTGTGAGGATCTAATTAAGAAAGTGTCAGGTGTAAATATTAAATTGCTTTAAAATTCTAAAGATTCATTGGATGGGATGTAGGGAAAGTTTGGGAAGAGCCCAATGGGTAATTTTGAACATCTCCCACTTGTCAGACATACTTTTACCTGCAAACTGTCTACTCTAATTAACTTCTGAAAGTTCTTGTTTCACACCATTAAAATTCTGCCTTACTCCAATTAAAAACTTTAACTTTTATGGAAGGTTTATCCTTTTCCATAACTATTTTGAAACTAATAGAATTATGATCGCTAGACCCAAAGTGTTCCCCCACTTTCACTACAGTCACCTGCCCTGCTCATTATTCAGCTGTTTGCACTTTACTCACACCGTCAGACTCTCTTGGTCACCTATTATTTGACGCTTCACTCACACCAGTTTTATGATCTTTTGATCTCTGCCCTTGATCTCTTTGCCCATAAATTCTGTGCCTGTGTGCTTTGCTGTCTCACTGCGCGCCGAAAGCTTGTGATTTCAAATAAATCTGTCGGACTATAACCTGGTGTCATGTGATTTTTGACTTTGTCCACCTCAGTGCAACACTGGCACCTCCACATCATTTCTTCATATAAAAATGGGGTCAAAATATACCTCTTAAAGCGACAGCATCATCACAAGTCAGAGTTATACAGCATGGAAACAGACCCTTCAGTCCAACTTGTCCATGCTGACCAAATATCTTAAACTGATTTAGTCCTATTTGCCAGCATTTGACCCATATCCTTTTCAACCCTATTCATGTACCCATCCAGATACCTTTTAGATGTTGTCATTGGACCCACCTTCACCACTTCCTCTGGCAGCTTGCTCCATACGTGCACCACCCTCTGGGTGAAAAAGTTGCCCCTCGGGTCCCTCTTAAATCTTGCCCCCTCACCTTAAATCTATGCCCTCTAGTTTTGGACTTTCCTACCCTGGGAAAAAAAGACCTGACTATTCACCCTATCCATGCCCCTCATGATTTTATAAACCTCTATAAGGTTACCCCTCAACCTCCGATGCTCCATGGAAAATAGCCCCAGCCTATTCAGCCTCACCCTGTGGCTCAATTCCTCCAATTCCGACAACACTGTTGTAAATCTTTTCTGAAACCTTTGAAGTTTAACAAAGTCTTTCCTATAGCAGGGAGACCAGAACTGAAAGCTGTATTGGTAAGATTTTAGAATCCATTATTAAGGCTGAGATTGCTGAGTACTTGGAAGTTCATGGTGAAATAGGGCAGTACCATCATTTGTTCGCCAATGGGCTGCATCAAAACACTGTTCAAGCCACAACACACTGTAGCACCCTGAAGCTGCACAAAACTGAGGAAGGGTCTAGGCCCGAAACATCAAGCTTTCCTGCTCCTATGATGCTGCTTGGCCTGCTGTGTTCATCCAGCTCCACACCTTGTTATCAAGAATACCTTTGCAGCGTCTTTAGAAACAACAGTTACCCAAAAAGTGTAGTCCGCCCGTACCTACACAACAGAAGGGCACAACACGTCCAGAGACAGTAGCCACCATACTATACATATAAGACATATCTGAAATGACCACCAGATTACTTCCCCTCAGGAATCATGGTAGCCACAAAGCAACAGCTACACTACAACATCTGCTGTCAAGAATAAAGGATCAGACAACCAGAACTAACAGTACCAACATTATTTACAAGACACCATGCAAAGACTGCCAAAAACATTACATAGGGCAACCGGAAGGACACTAATCATCAGGATTCATATACACCAACTAGCTACCAGATGAGTCATGAGCAACTATCACTCATTTCAATATGCATGGACAAAGAGGGACACCAATTCAACTGGGACAACGTAGTCATCCTAGGATCTGCCAACTAAAGACATGCACGAGAATTCCTGAGGCCTAGCATTCAAACTGGAACTCCACTTACAAACATGTAGAGCATGACCCCATACACCAACCACTAAGAACCAAATCTGGAAGTGATGCCGCCCACCCCAGCAAACTGAGACACAAACCGCAAAGTGGTACAGAACGATGACGCTTCACAGGAGGTGCACAGATGATGTTACCTAGTATGGTGACAAAATGTCTGCAAACAAACTTACTAGCTCAGCTAGCAAATCAACAGCTGCAATTTTCACCATATCGTGTTTCCCGATTAGGATCTACAGGGCCCCTGCTTGTTGTGGTGTGCCAGCGGAAAGCTACCTAAATAATCTAATTGAGTCTGTTGTCCTAAATATTGATGTAGTTTGTTGTATTGATAGCAATCAGGTACAAATGATATGAGTGTGTTAGATATAGTCTTAGTTACAGTGGAGGAAATCTCGATGCGAGTGCTCACTGCTTTGAGAGCCAAAGCTGTTCGATTCCCAAGTCCATGTGATATTATCATATTGAGCAATGCTTAATGCACACCTCAGCATTAAACATTGCAGACCCTTACACCCTTATACAGCAAATTCTAGGCACAAAACTGTGCTGGCTAATCCTTCCAGTCTCTGTAATGTTGGCTATTGGCTATACATAATAGAAAACGCTCCTTCACAATTTCTTGCCTCAAAGTCTCCCAACTCTGCACAGCATACTTCTACCTCCTTCCCAAAATCCACAAACAGGACTTCCCTAGCAAATGCATCATTTCAGACTGTTCCTGTTCCACTTATTTTTTTCCTGTCTTGACTGTATTTTTTCAAACTGTCCAGTTTCTTCCCACACACTCATGAATCTTCTGCTGCTATACATTGGGCCCCAATTTCCTGTCTGCAACTATCTCTTTTTCATCATGGATGTGTAAGCTACACTTCCATCTCCTATCAGGATGGTCTGAAGGCTCTCCACTTCTTCGTTGAAAGGAGACCCTGAACAGTTTCCATCCACCACCACCCTCTTTTGCCTGGCTGAGTTCATTCTCGCTTTGAACAATTTCTCCTTTAAGTCGTCTCACTTTCTCCAAGTCAGAGGTGTGGCTACGGCTTCCTGCATGGGTCCCAGTTATACCCATCTAATTGTGGATGCAAGTGGAACATTCCTTATTCCAGTCCTACATGGGGCCCCTCCCACAACTTTTTCTCTGGTACATCGATAATATCACATCAGTACTGCTTTCTTCTTCTGTCCGGGTTTGGAAAATTAATCAATTTTGCTTCAAATGTCCATCCATCTCTTACTCTTCCTTGACTGTTTCTATTTCTGGGTATGAGCTATCCATTTAATACCCATTAAAAACCACAGTAAGCTTGAGTATATTTTCTCACATCCTGCTTCCTTTTTAGGTCTACATTCCATTCTCCCCGTTTCTCCCTCTCCAATACATCTGTTTCAGTTTCTGGGTATAGGTCATCTATCTTCCAATGGGATGCCACTGACATATCTTCCTTTCTCCTCATGTGAGGGTCACTCCCCCTTGTTACCATCTGTGGGAACAGCGTCCTCAGCACTGTCTGACACATTTACCACACTTCAGTGCCCTTGCCCATTCTCCTTCATCCAAAATATTAATAGGATTCTCCTTATCCTCACTTTGAATCTCTCTGTTATCTGCATTTGGAAGACTCATGTTCTGCCACTTCTACCATCTCCAGCAAGATGCCGTGTGTTCCCCTCCTCTTACCTCAACCACCAGCATTCTCTGTGTGACAGCCTGGACCACTCCTCCATCAATCCCAACACTTCCATCCCTCCCCCTTCCTCATGGCACCTTTCCATGCAATGGCAGAGGGTCCAACATTTGCCCATCCATCTCCTCTCCTCAGTGTCCAAAGCTCCTGCTATACTTTCCAGGTGAAGCAATATCTTGTTTGTACTTCTTACAATCTAGCCTATGTATGCACTGCTCACGATGCTGTCTCCTCTATATCGGAGGGACCAAATGCAGCCTGGGAGACTGCTTTGAAGAATACTGCTGCCGTGCGTGTAGGAATGACGTCAACCTTGCCACTTCAATAAACCACCTCACTCTCACGCTCACATTTCCAACCTGGTCCTGCTGCAGATCCAACAAAGCTCAATGCAAGTGGGAGGAAAGGTAGTTCATTTTCTGCCAAAGCACTGTACAGACTTCAAGGCTCAACATTCAACAAATTCAGAGCATGAACACTGTCATCCATTTTACACTCCCTGTCCCCTGTATACCCTAGCATTTTATTTGCTCTCAGCAGTTCCTACCAATTTTTTTTTAAACAATTCATATCTATCATTGACACCAATTTTACCTCTAAATCTCCTCTTTACAACTAGTAATATTAGTCCTAATAATTAATAATATACCTAGTCTTTTGATCTGGGTACCCTTACCATCTGTTCCACTTGCTCCTCCTCCTCCAACATCAATTTCATAGAAATATAATTATTTAGTCCCTTCAGTTTCAAAGAAGATCCACTGGACTCAAAACATTAACTCTAATTCTCTCTGCACGGATGCTGCCAGAGCTGAATTTTTTTCTTTCATTTTTATTTCAGATTTCCAGCATCTAAGGCATTTCAGTTTTACTCAGTTATTGGGTATTTTTTGGTCTCTGCCATTGTTGGTAGGTTGATGGATTGATGAGCTTGGAAAAGATTAGCTCATGGTGTTTATTACTAAACGGAGTCTACATTCCTCCTCCATAGAGCGTACACAGGAACAAAAACTGGCCTATTTCCTCTCTCCTATCCTGAAGGTACAGGCCCCTCAAAGGGGCAACTGGTCAAGTGACATTCTTTGTGTAGCAAGGCAGAGCAGTCAGTGCCACTGAGCTGTTCAGCCACATGATAGCACTGTCTTTTCCTGCCCTTATCCACAGTCTTTACATAGACAAGCACACTCCAAAGTACACCATATACACACCTTCAAATATGCACTCCAACGTACAAGCACTCCCTTACACCTCCACCGACCCAGGGACTCTCACTCACGCACGCACACACACGGCCCTGCAAGGGGACAGGGGTCAATACAGGCAATGGGGGACTTGGTTGACTTTTCCTGTTCCTGCAATGGTAGTGGGACCAGTCCAACCCCCACACCCACCTCACCAAAAAAGACAGCTCAGCAAACTAAAGATAGACCCTGAAGTGAGGCAAAGACTTCCTGCAGAGTGTGACTACATATCCTACCACATAAACAAACAGGCAGTAGGATGTACTGAGTATATATTTATGAATTAAACAAGTTTACAAGACAGAATTTTAATAGAGATAGTTGGAACTGCTGATGCTAGAGAATCTGAGATAACGAGGTGTAGAGCTAGATGAACACAGCAGGCCAAGCAGCATCTAGACCCGAAACATCAGCTTTCCTGCTCCTCTGATGCTGCTTGGCCTACTGTGTTCATCCAGCTCTACACCTCGTTATTTCAGAATTTTAATAGTCTGTCTTTTGAAGGGGCAGTAATTCAGCAATTGATAGTTCACTTCCACTGACTCTGATGGAACGATTACAAGCCACAGCTGGACCAGGCGAAAGCAGCAAAGATTCCTTAAAGGTTGGCTATTGATTGATCTAATTGACATTAAGATTTGGGTAAGATATGCTTTTTTCAGGCTGGATTATAAAGCCCTTGACTCTTGCAGCCACAACTGGAGCCAAGATCAATTACATAAGTAAATTGAAAGAATCTTTCTCTTTCCCATATCTAAACACCCAATGTCTACTCTAAAATGGTAAGACCCCTCAAGCTGTGAGGATAGAAAAGAAGAAGAGCTTCCTTTTGCTGCTCTCATGCAAAGTTCGAAAATGCTGGCTTACTGTCAACAGATTACTACAGTGGAGACATACTTTATGCAGTACACTGGAAAACAGAAAGATTTAATACTGGTGTCTCATTTGGGAAACACAAATCAGCCAAAGTATGCCCCTCCAACAGCTGGTTATACTGTCAGTTTGGAGAGTGACTGTCCATCATTAATCCACCAGGACTGGCACAAAGTGTTACATAATTCCACAGCTTGGATTTGAGTTAAATTCTGGACCAGGTGGAAGCAGGTGTTATCATGGCAGGAGTCTTGGTCCCAAACAGTAAACCAAACTATAAACAGATGAAACAAAAACAGAATTATCTGATAGCAGCTAAGAAAAGTGGTTTGTGTGCTGAAGATGGTTGGGGTGATGCGGAATAATGGCGACAGTCAGTGGATAGTAGAGATAGAACTCATTCAGAGAGATATGAAAGGGGTAGGCAGACAGAAGGATTGTTGACATTCAGCTTCTCTTCTATCTTGGCTTACTAAGTAACAATGAGAGCTAAAAAGGTAGCAGAGAATGGGTAATCTGTGCTGAATGCAATCTGTGTCCTTACAGAACCAGGGTGTGGAGATGGATGAAAAACATGAAAGGACATCATCAGGCTGTAAAGTTATTGAATTTGATGTTGAATCCTAGAGGCTGCAGGATCTCCAAGTGAGAGGTGGGTTCTTTGGTGGATTACTGCAACAGGCCGGAGACAGAAATGATGGTGTGGGAACATGATGATGTGATGAAGTGCCAGGCATCTGGAAGCCAGGGGTCATTTTTATGGAAAGAACACAGGTATTCTCCAGAACACTCACCCAGTCTGCGTTTCATCTGCACAGTTTTGAGAATTGTAGAAACCCTACATTGTGGAAGCAGGCCATTTGACCCATTGAGCCCACATCACCCCTCCCATAAGCATCCCACTCAGTCCCATACCCTCTGTTCTATCCCTGTAACTCTGCATTTCCCATGGGTAATCCACCTAGCCTGCACATGCCTCGACACTATGGGCAATTTAGATGGCTGATCCACTTAACCTGCCCTCTGGGCAATTCAGGATGGGCAATAAATGCTGCCTAGCTAGCGACACCCTTATTCCACGAATGAATTAATAAAAACACTGTCCCTTGACTTTCAATGGTGTTTCCATCGTTGAATACCCTATTATCAACATTTTGGAGTTACTGTTGATCAGAAACACGACTGGATTTGCTGTATAAACACAGTGGCTACAAGAGCAGGTCAGAGGCTTGGAATACTGCGGCAAGTAAGTAACCTCCTTACTCCCCAAAGCCTGTCCATCACAAGTCAGGAGTCCCTTTGATGATTTGAGATTCTGATGAAAAGTTAACTTTCATTCTCCACAGCTGCTTCCTGACCTGCTGAGTAATATCTTCTGTTTTAATAAGCTCCCTGAAACAGCAGTGCGATAAAGGACCGGGTTTTCTGTTCTTAAGTGATGTTTATCAAAGAACTGGAGAGAACTTAATCATTTTTGTACAGCGCTGCAGGATCTTTTACGTTCACTTGATGGGGCAAACAGGGCCTAGGTTTAACATCTATCCTGAAAGTGTCTAACCTGACAATGCAGCAAGCATTGGGACTATCAGGATACTTTTTTTTGTGCTTAAGCGTCTGGAATGGCACTTGAACAGACTCAGAAGTGGAAGCTGAAATGAGAGAGAATGGTTTGCATGCAGAATAATATTACCAGCTTGTAGTTAGCTTAAACAACAGAGCACGCGTTAACCTATGAAGTAAGATTAAGGCAGCTCAGAGTATCTTGGGCAGTTAAGACATCGACAATTTTCAAGATTTTCTGAGTGAGCCACAAAATCAATAGAAATCTTGTGATATCAACTGAGTTCTTGTGAAAATTGAAACTTGAACATCTCAAGTTTACAAACTGGTAACCCAGAGATAAAGTGAACCATTTTTTGACGATATCTCAAGCTGCCTCAAATTGATGTAACGTATCCTTTTTCATTCACAGCCCTGTTAGCATAGCTCCATAACTGGCAGTCTCTCGCTGGATCTCCATCTTACTCTTCTCGTTCTTCCATTTGTAGCAGATTATCCCTCCCGTTTCTGCTTTTTAGGTGTAGCAAAATGGTATCGTGTGAATAGTTGCAGTTGTTGCAAACTTTGAACATCAGCGAGAAAAATAATCTTTGTATAAATTAAATCAATATAATCTTCGTGTGTGTTAAAACAATCAGAGCAAAGCTTCAGTATACGGTGATGAGGCAGCTCTGGTAAAATTCATTAAGCCATACAGAACAGATTGAAATATATTGCCATAAAAACAATATATTGTATTGATTTGAGATGTACTACAATCAACTCTGGAGGGTGGAGTAGGAAGTGAATCTCAGCCTTAGCAGTCGTGGAATGGCTGTAGATGTGAATAAATTACCTTGATGGATGAACCTGTCCTCTTTGAAAACTGATTTGAATTGCTTTTCTCATCAATTCACTATTATAATGCTGGATTTTCATTTTCCTACCAACTGAGTTGTAATTCTGTTGTATTTACTGCAAGAATGTGTATTTTATGTATCAAGCAGCAGTGGCTGCCCAAAGGATCACATAAGGGAATAGTGCCTGCTTGAAAGTGCTGTTCTTCATATTGACTTGAGATCCCATTTGATCTTGTCGGTCGAGGTGGACATTGAACATCTCATAGAGCCTTTATCAAGGGATGATAATTCTTATTTGGCTTTAAACATAATTTAAAAAATGCTGCACTAAGGTTTACAGATACCTTTTACCAACAGAATCACAGATTCCCTACAGTGTGGAAGTAGGCTATTTGGCCAGTCGAGTCCACACCAACCCTCCAAAAAACATCCACCCAATCCCACACAGCTAACCAATCCCTATAACCTTGCATTTCCCAATGGCTAATCCAGCTAACCTGCACATACTTGGACTGTGGGAGGAAAGCAGACCAGCCAGAGGAAACCCACGCTGGTACGGGGAGAACATACAAACTCCACACAGTCACTGACGCTGGAATTGAACCCATGTCTCTGGTGCTATGAGACAGCAGTGCTAACCACTATGCCGCCCCAGAGTTGGGATTCTGGGTTTCATCAATACTGCTTAAAAACTGGTTGATTGAAAACACACGAAGAGTATCAGGATCAATCTCCTCAGAGATGGTAACATCCACTGCTTAAGGGTTTTAACTTGTAATCGGAGAGCCCAAATGGAGGTCACAATAAGAAACTAAACCTTTTGCTTTCTCATTATTCAGCTGGACAAGTAGCGTAGAAGCAGAGTACAGGAGCATATGTAAGCCATTTGGCCCTTCAAGCCTGCTCTGCCATTCAATATGATCATGGCTAATCATCCAACCCAGTCCCCTGTTCCAACTTTATCCCAATGTCCTTTCATTCCTTTAGTCCCAAGAACGATATATACATCTGTCTTTAATATGGGTCAGTACAATGTGGAGGTGGAGGAGGAGGAACACAGCATGTCAGGCAGCATCAGAGGAGCAGGAAAGTAAACATTTTGGGTCAGGACCCTTCATCAGGAGTCTGAAATGTTGATGTTCCTGCTGTGTTCCTCCACCTCCACACTGTATTGACTCTGACTCCAGCATCTGCAGTTATTGCTATCTCTCTGTCTTTAACTTCTTGGCTTCTACAGTTTCCAAAGGCTCACCAATCTTTGGGTGAAGAAACTTCTCTTCATCTCTGTCCTAAAAGGTTTACCCTTTATTCTTAGACTGCGACCCTTGGTTCTGGGCTCTCTGGTCATTGGGAACACCCTTGTGTTTTCCCTGTCTAATCCTGTTAGAATTTTATAGGTTTCTGAGATTTCCTCTCCCCTTTATTCATCTAAACTCTATGAATACAGTCTTAACCATCCAGTCTCTCCCCATACCTCAGTCCTGCCATCCCCAGAATCAGTCTGGTAAACCATCTTTGCATCCCTCAATCACTAGAAAATCCTTTCTCAAGTAGAGAAGAAATTAAAATATTCCATCAAAACAAATCAACTTCAGTCACTTAACCTCGTTCGCTACATATCAAGAGAAGTACTTCAAAGTACCTAATTAGCTGTAAAACACCTTTTAAATTTAACCTATTTTTCTAATCAATCTGCTGAGACAAGTTATTACATATCTCTGCACCAGGTGGGACTTGAACCCAGGTGTCTTAGTTTGGGGGTAGGGACACTACTACTGCACTGCAAGAGTCCCTAAATGTTACTGAACTCAAATTTCACCAGCTGCCCTTGTGGAATTCAGACCCATGTCCTGCAAAAGATACAACAGAAGTGTGAATCTTCTTTTGTTTGACAAGGTTTTCCATAATTAGAGCTATGCTGGGAAAAGAGAGAGTGTATAAAGTCATTAAAAGTTAAATAACCCACTGATAATCATTAAGACATTGCGAATAGTCATCCATGGTTCTGGAATTACTGGAAAGAAAAAAAACCTAAAGATGAAGCAGTTTTATTAGGGAAAGAAACAATCCATGAATCACTTGAACATTTGAACAACTGAATGTTTTTCAACAATACCCAGCTAATGAAAAGTGAAGCACTTCATTAAAAAATTAAAAAAGGAAAAATAACAAATTTAAGAATTGCCAACTGGCTTTCTCAGGGCACAGGAAACCCAGCAGGACACAAAACAGGAACTTACAGTTCAGTAAGACAAGTGTTTTTTTTTTACAGAATTCCTTGTGGCTGAGGTTTGTAGTGCCTGCCCCAGGCTCTCAAGGAACCCTTCAAATGATGACATGCCACATCATCCACCTTCCACGATTGTTTTCTCTTCTCCCTTTCACCAAGCTCTGATTCATCACTCATTCATCCCTCTTGATTCCTGTGTGTAGTCACAAAATGTCCCTGTATTCTCCCACTGCTAATTTTCCAATCTGACATTGGCCACCTATCAATTTACAAGGACCTGCTGTTAAATTTAACTCCCATGTCCTGTACCTTGACAGGTTTTCTGCTGACTTCCATACCCTCCTTAATCAATATCAGGCTAAACATTTCAGTGATTGGGTGTTCAATCTTAAGGAATATGTGCCCCTGAAACTGGGTGAAAACAACTAACAGTTATCTATTCAATGAAATTTAGATAATCTTCAGGATACACCTGCAGCAAGTACGATGTGAAGAGGATTCTGTTACTTTGCACCGGTAGTTCCTAAAGCCCCATCATTGGAGTTTCCTAACTTCTTGGTCTCAGTCTATTGTAAATTAATTGACAGAGATTGATCACTGACCAGTCAACAACTCCATTGTCATAACATCATTTGACTAGGATGGTAGTCACTTTTCTTCTAACATTTCCTGTATTTCTAACATTAAGCTGAGAGGTCTGCTCATCTTTGGTGAAAAGTTAAAGCAGTTTATTGCTATAACATATACACATCTTGTTGAAACATTTCATCTTGCATTTATCATAAGGAAATTCATAAGAATAGCAAGTCAAGAAGGAAACCAACATTTGTATTGTCACGATTAATTAACTAATTCCCATGCCAATGCCTCTACTGATCAGAGTCCACTTGTCAACCAGTCAGCACTGCCATGCAATATAAATATTGATTTTCTCCTTGAATTGATGTCTTGTGAACTGTCCTGTTAATTGAATGACAAAAAGTTTTGAGAAAAATGACTTTTATCAAATATATTCAAGTTCTCTACTGTGAAACAACTATTTAAGGCTGTTCCTTGAACATGCGTTCAATACAGTTGCAATCGGGGAGAAGGCTGAAAACAAAGAACAATATAGAGTTGAAATGCATGTCAGGAAGCTCAATGTGGTGCTTCCTAACAGAAAAATTTCCACAAAGCAATTACGTAACCTGTGCTTCATATTCACAGAATTAGCAAAACTTTTTTTTTTGTAAGGTTTCATTCCCAATAGATGTTGCCTGACCTACTTAATATTTCTAACATTTACTGTTTTGTAGTTTGCTTTTTGATCAATGACAATGACAATTTGAGAATGTAGGTATTCCAAGAAAAGTTGAAATTTTTTGGATGTTTTTAAGAGAGGATGATGATAATGGGACTGGTTGAAAAACTGAGGAGAATACAAGTCACCCTAGATAAACAGGCAAAATGTAATATATAAATAACAAGCTATATAAAAATGAGCTTATAGTTAAGTATAAAAACTGATTAATTGGATCCTTTCACTGGAATAGCTCATGAGCACTTAACTGTTAAGACATTAGAGGATTAATGGAGGAAAATTGCTTCTAGGCAATCAATTCATAGCTACAGGGCAATAATTTAGGATTTTTATTGTAAAACCAAAGACATGAGATACATTTTTAAGACAGACCTTAGAAATAACTACGAAGAATTACTTAGACAGAATCATCATTATTTGAAAAGAAATTGGATGAGTAATGTAAAAGGATATGCAAACCATTGTGGTGCCACACCAGTGTTTCTTCCTCTGAGCAAGAATACCTGAGTTCAAGTCACTCCTATTCCAGAGGTGTGTAACAACATCTCTGAACAGGGGTTTGATTAAAAAATATCTATAAAGGATATGTAAAAGGCTCTTTTGGCACAATGGAGGTGTCCCTACGTTTAAGAGGTGTGTCATGACACATTTGAACAAGTCGATTAAAATCCATAAAGAATATGGAGAAAGGACAAGAAATGCAATTGCAGCAGAGAATTCAATTGAAAAATTTGGACAAGCAAAGGCTTGATGTATTTTGGAAGATAAACATGATTTAGAACAGCAAAGCTGGATTACACGATTCAGTGTCTTGGTTGAAATCGAGTCTTGTTCCTGATTAGAAGAGTGATGTGGTACTGGTTACTCACTGTTACTATTTGCTGAAGTTCAGGTACAGATAGCACTGAAGTAAATAAATTAAAGCACCTCAATTAAATCCTAAGAGAGGTGCTGCTGAAAAACATACAAGTTACTTTACAATATTGCCCAAGTTGATTTATTCAGAATATGCTTGAAGAAATTTCTTCACCTCGACTGGTGAGCCTGTAGAATACTCTTCTACACAAAGCTGTTGAGGCTAAAACGTGAAATGCTTTCAAGAAAGTTAACATCTCTTAGGGCTAAAGAGATCAAAAGGTATGGGAGAGATAGCAGGAACAGGATACTGAGTTGGATGATCAGCTGTGATCATACTGAATGGCAGAGCAGGCTTGAAGTGCTGAATTGCCTGCTCCAGCTCATATTTTCTACATTCTGCCATGCTTAACTGAGATTTCGCAATGTTTATATGTAGTGTGAAATTTGTAGTTGAGAAATGTTTCAGAATGCTAGGTTTTAAAATTTTTTCTTATAGATTAAAAACAAGCTACAACTTTGTGAATGAGTTGCTTCTCACACAAGTGCAATTTGAAAGGTTTGATATTTAATGTGCAATTTATCCATTGATGCATCATGTTTCACATTCAACTGAGTTGCAAACATTTGAAAATCTCTTGCAATGCTGCTCTGAAGCACAGTTCGTGACTATGTAAGATTGATAAAGTTTACAAGTAATGATTTTTCTATTGACAATCCTGCAGTGTTCACAATGGTTACAGCACAGATGGCTATCTGGCCCAATGCATCTGTGCTGGCTCTCTGCGAGATCAACTCATCTAGGCCCACTGTCCTGCCCTTTGGCTGTAAACTTCCTCTTTACATGCTTATCCAATTGTAAAAAAAACCCCGACTGAATCTGCTTCCACCACACACTCATCTAACCATTTGTGCCTAAAGGAGATTTTTTCCTTACTGTTGACTTTGTTGCCATTTAACTCTAAATCTGTGTCCTCTGGGTATTTCTCTAACGCAGGAGCATCAGGGCTAATTGCAGCATTCTCTGCTGCTGTATTACCTTAGATCGACAAATGCAGCATTTATGCAGCAAATGCATAAACGTGAGCAAGACTGGGAACTCAATATTTAAGGATACTTGATGCTACAGAAGAATAGGCAAAAATGAAAAGTAGATGGGGTAGCTTTGTTAATGAAGGTCAATATTAGTGTGGTTGTAAATCATGATACAAGTGCAATAGATTATGATGGAGAATCAATTTGGTGGAAATAAGGAATGGCAAGGGCAAGTCATGGATGGGAGTAAACAGTAGGCACCTGAAGAACTGTCTCTTTGTAGGACAAAGTATATATCAGGAAATAATGAAGCTGTGTAAGATACTACATTGTCATGGATGATTTTAATCTGTATATTTCCTAGACAAATCAGATATGCAAGGGTGATCTGGAAGACAAATACCTTGTGTTCACCAGGGATTGCTTCTCAGAGTAGTGTACTGCAGAGCCCACCTGTGAGTAAGCTATTTTAGATATAGTTAAGGATCCTTTAGGGGTAGTGATTAAACATAGTAGAATTTCAGTTTGAGGGGGAGTAACTTGGGTCTCAGACTAGTATCCTCTCTTAATTAAGGGCATGTATGAGGAAAGAATTGTCTGAAGCAGACTGTGAAAACAGAGTAAGAGGAAAGACAGTGGATATGCACAGCAGACATTTAAGCAGATACTTCATAATGCCCAGCAAAAAAGTTTATTCTAGTCTAAAAAATGGATTTGGGATGGAGGAACCACCTATGGTTAACAAATAAAGTGATCAAGGAGAATACTGAAACAAAAACTAAGACATAAGAGCCACAAAGACAAGTGGTACAGGTCAGAAGATTGGGGATTTTGTTTTTAGGAACCAGCAGTGGTTGACTGAAAAGCTAAAAGATAAAAAGAAATTTGATTATGTAAGTAAATTAGCAAATATAAAAACAAACAGCAAAAGTTGGAGGATGCAACTGGGTAATCAATAACACAAACAGGGAAATGATAGTTAATTTAAACCATTACTTGTCATAGGTCTTCATGATGGAGGCCATTATAAATACCCAAAAGATAACAGGTAACCAAGGTACTAATGGGAAAAGAAGATCTTGTAACAGTTTCCTTCGCAGGCAACAAACAATGCGATACAGAGTGACACTAACAGCATGGGTTCAATCCCCACACCAGCTGAGGTTACCACGAAGGATTCTCCTTCTCTGTCTTTCTCCTCACTTGAAGTGGGGTCACCCTCAGGTTAATCCACCGGCAGTCATCTCCATCTAATGAGAGAACAGTGCTATGGTCTGGGAAGACTATGGCAACTGAACCTTTACTATTTGAAAAACTAATAGCAAACAAATCACCAGGGCCTGATGGCCTGCATTCAGGTTTTGTAAAGGAAGTGGCTGCAGTGATAGGGCAGTCATTGGTTAAAATATTCCATAACTCATTGGATTTTGACAGGGTTCCAGCAGATTGGAGAACTGCTAATGTGTTCAAGGAGAAAGAGAGGCAGAAATCAAGAAACAACAGGCCAGTTGACCTAACATCTATTGTTGGGAAAAATGCTATTGTCCACAATAAAGAAAGTAAAGGCAAGTCATCTAAAAAAAATCCTAACAGAACCAGTGTCAACATGGTTTTAGGAAAGGAAAGTCAAGTCATATTTGACAAATTTGATGCTACAAGGAGAGTTGCTAAAAGGGACCTGGTATGTATGGATTTTCAAAAGGAGCCACAAACATCTATTGCATAAGACAGGATCTTAGTATTGGGGCTAATGTACATTGAGGAATGGTTAGGACACAAAAGACTGAATTGGGATAACGGGTCTTTTTAGGTTGGAAAGACCTAACTAGTGCTCCAAGAATCAGTTGTAGAGCCTCTGTTACTACCTATCTTAATAACTTGGATGAGGGGCATCTATCCAATTCATCATTGGATGAATCTATTCATATTTGCTGATGATATAAAAATAGATTGGAGGGAATGTTATCATGAAGACATAAGGAATCTACAAGGGGATATGGGTAGGTTGAGTAAGTGGACTAAATTTACAGTCTAATATTTGGAAAGTGTAAATACTTTATAGAAAGACTTTCCAAAAAAGTGCAGTCCAGAGGGATCAGAATGTTCTTGTGCAGGAAACATACAAAGATAGCATGCAATTTCAGAAAGCAATTAAGCAGGCAAATTGAATTTTGGGCTTAATGGCTAGGGGATTGGAACTTGAATAAAAAGGGGATGTCTTGTTACAACTGCACAGGGCACTGGTGATGCCACAACAGGAGTACTGTGTACAGCTTTGGTCCCCGTTATTTAAAAAGGATAGACTGACATTGGAGGGTGTTCAAGAGATTCACAAGGCTGAATCCTGGGATGAAAGGGTTGAATGATCAAGAATGGCTAAAAGCATTTGGAAGAATGACATGATCTTATTGAAGCATATGAGTCCAAATCAGGACCCCCTTGTGGCATAGTGGTAGTGTCCCAACCCCTGGACCTGGGTTCAAGTCCCACCTGCTCCACAGCTGTTGAGAAGCTGCTTCCACCAGTGGGGAAATCTCAACTTAGGGAACATAGTTACAGAATAAGCAGACACATTTAAAACTGAAAAGGAACTGCTTTTCCCAGAGGGTTGTGAATGTCTGGAATTCTCTACGCCAGAGAGTTTTTAAATACTTGTAGTGATCAAGATTTAAAGAGAAGGTAGATAGATTTTTGAAATATCAGGCAGCTGACAACTGTGAAAGAGAAGGTGAGGCCTGGGACAGATCAATCATGATATTGTTGAATGGCAGGACAGGCTTGAGGCGCCAAATAGCCTGCTGCTGCTGCTCCTATTTCTTATGTTAAGATCAAATCTGTGGTCTGCATGGATGAATAGCTCACTGTCTTGACAAGTGTGCTGTTGGGACTCGAAATGTATGATGTATATAAAAGTTCACTCTATAGTATAAATAGTATAACCAGAAAAACCCTATTGTCAAAATTAAAAACACACCAAAATCATGAGCAATTATTTTACAATCAACTCTACTCCATGAATGCAGGCTTGAACAAACTTTCAAAGGAGGAAATGAACTCAAGCTTGCAGGATGATGGGAAAATAAGGTCTGAGTATAAATATATGAATAATATGAAAGAATATCAGAGTGCTGAATACAATGAAACAAAGGATGGGTGACATTGCTTCTTCATAAAAATCTGCAATTAAAAGCTACCAGAATGGTGGTAATGGTCATAGACAGTCCTTTAGTGAAGGAAACCAGCCATCCAACCATGCTACCCAGTCTTTGTCTACACATTTCTCAAGAGCCACAATACTTTGGGTCTGAACTGCCCAGTAGGCAATTAGGGATGGGTAAAGCTGGCATAGCCAGTGACAGTCATATCCCATGAATGAATAAAAAAAAATTCATTTACCTCGTGAGCTTGCCATGGATTAGTTGGATGATAGGATCTATAAAGTTTACGTTGACAGAACTGCAGTGAGAATTACAATGTATTACATCCTACAGTAAGTAAAACAGGGAGATATTTTCAAAGTAAACATGAATTTTTTTTTTTGCATTGGAAATGAGCAGAGAAACAAAGGGCCAGTGTTGATTATGAAGGTTTTTCTACTTGGTCCAATAATGTAACTACTGACCATATAGTTCTCAGCTGAAAAGTACAAAAAGCATTGTCACAGGCAGATAGCATCTCTGTGGGGATTGTCAAAACAATTTTGCATCAACAACTCAAGTGGTGGTGTTAAACAGTTCAACTGGTATGACCTCTGACACAACAAACAAACAATCATTTTGTCTCAAAATCAATGCTGTATTTGTCTCATTGATCTACAGGAATCAAGTCTGTTTAAAATACAGAAACCAAAGTACAGAGCAGAAAGAAAGAAATGGTAGCTGATGTATGAAGTAACTACAGAGTAAAAGCCCAGATATATAAACACAGATGCTGCTTTTTTTGTCCAGCAAGTAAAACATGGCAAAATTTACATATGACCAAGAGATGAAGAATCAGGCAGAGTAATTCAGTCAGAACCACACTGCAAGAAAGACCTGTTTAAGGACTTCATTGCTAACAGTATTTTATTAGAAATGTTACCATGAGATTTTTGATCCTAAAATACTACTTTGTCTTGTATACAGATTCCATAAAAACACTGCACAATTACACAAGGTCCACACTGAATGTCCTTGTTAGCCACTAAGAATTTCTCCCAATACATTATTGTCTGTGTTGTGGATCGAGAAATAAAACCTCTCTCTGAACTGGGTGCCTCATTGGTCCAACAGTTTTTGTCTCCCTCTCGTCTTCTGTGTTTGCTTAATGGATTTACATGTTGTCCCCACTGTTGCACACAGTAGTGTTCCCCCTCCCCATGGTATGTTGCCATTAGTTTGGGTGCACAGCCTTTGTGAAAGACCTGCCTGTGGTTCTTGCATAGTTGAATTGAATATGCTTCTCTAAAACTGAGCTTCAAGCACACTTCCACATGACACTATTGGAATAACTGTGCTACAAATATCGAGTGAACTGTTCTGGTTTCAAAAACCCTTTATAAAGGCTACCTAAGTAAAGAATTTAATTTGCATGTTCTGAGTATCAACAGAGTATTTACATTTGTACATGAACCACAAGGACCTCTTCTGCATATCTTGTAATTGTTAATAAGGCAAAACAAATTCAGATTTGTACATTTCTCAAAGTACACAGACATTTTTGGGAAGCAAATAAAGTCATTTTTGGCCTCAATATGAAACATCACAGTGGATTCATTGTAAATTGGTATCTTGATAAATGATACCAATAGCAAACCCTGGGTATTATTAAAATAGTCTGAGGCCTGTAACTGCTGAAAACAGAACACAAAACTGAAAAGCAAACAAATCGAAGTGAAACAATAAAATTACAAATCCATACAAATTAGATTTCAAATATTGGAAAAATGTACAAACATGATTTCAGAATTCTTCTCTGCACAAAGAAATCTAGAGATTTATAATTGATAATATATTACTTCCAATTATAAGCAATCTTCTGATATCAAAGTTCAGACTTTTTATCCCTCTCAACTGTGCTTCAATTTTATAAATTTACAGCGTTCTCTTCTTGTTGCAGTGCATTATTTGAATCAAAGGATCTCATATATAGGACAGCTGTCAACAAGTCCAAGAACTACCTTGCCTCAACTTCTTTGGGATTACGAGAAGGGGAGTAGTCCCGGGACTCTGAGTTAGTGAGTGGTGTAGTCCTCCGGGGAGAGACAGACCGTGCACTGCCTGCTGGTACAAGAGGAGGTGGAGCACTCAATGCTGCAGTTGGTGGGGTCCTGTTCAAAATACCATTGTGATTGGCAGTGGATGGACTTAGCCTCGGGTAGTGCATTCCACTTATGTGAGGCATAAAGGATGGCACATGTGCCAAGTGACCATCCATTGCTGATGTATGCAAGGCATGTAACCTAGCACGGTCAAATTCTTCCCTTAGATGCAAACGTTCTCTTTCATCTGTGTGTCGTAAGCGCTCCTGTTCACGTCTGACCTCCAGAATGTGCTCATGGTTGTAGTCGTGAGGCTCTCTGTCTCTATACGATCGATCATGCTCATAGAAACCAGCCGGCGTTGGGAACCTGTGCATGGAATCTGTGCGTAAAGGGAATTCCATTCTGCGGTGCAAGTCAAAGCTCCGGTATGCATCTCGTAAAGGATCCCGGACAGGATCCCATGAAAATCCAGGGTGGGGTAGTCGTTCTCTTCCCGCCAGCGGGTTCATACCTATGAAAGGTGTTACCATTCGTGCACGGTCAAGCACATTCATGTTGTTCATCTGGTGGATACTGCTCATTGTAATAGGCATGGGGCCCATAGAATGACTCAGTGGAAGTCCGTGTATGGATGTGTGGTGAGGTGGCTCATTATTTCTTGGATGCTGAGATGAGTCCGAACCTATCACCATCACCTCATTATCCTCTTTTCGCTCTTCTTTTATCTTTACATCATTCTTTATTTTCTGAAGGTCACAGGAGGGCTCCGATTTCCTTTCGCTGTCTTTGCTCACCGAATTGCTGAGTTTCATGCTTTCACTCAGTACAGCTCTGTTGTATGGAGAACTGGGCCTCACAACTGGTTTTGTGTTTTCTTCAGGTAGCCGTCTCTCATGGCTCTGCCCGTCTTTTATTGGTGACCGGTTCTCCTTGATTTTATGCTCAGTGCCAGGTAACTCCCTCAGTGGGTCTGTGTGCTCTCTCTCCAGCTCCTTTGACCGATCGCGCTCAGTGCTGCTATGGTGCCTGCTTGGATCATTCATGCTTCGGCTGTTGCTGTGGATGAGGTTGTTGATTTGATGGTTGACTGGGGCAGATGCTGGTGATGATCGGTTGGAATGCCTGTTTTTCTCCATTCCGTCCCTAGAAAAACATGCAAATATTTTAAACGGCACGGTACTGCAAACAAATATGTCTGGTGATCTGTTTATTCAAATCTAGTAAACCTGAAAAGTTTGGAAACTTGGGCAAGATTTTAGGCAAGCCATTTTTCACATGAAATTCTGGAAATATGCCACAGGTCAATGGGACCTTTTAAAGTGAAACATTCCAAGTGGTCAATCCACGGTATGTTATCTCCTTTTGCAATGCTGATGACAGCTGCATATATCAGAATGAGGCTTTTTTTCCTGACAAATATGCAGAGGCTAGAATCATAGAATTATAACTGAGTGTTTGCTCAATTCAGTCAACAAAGCATTATGGTATTCATTTTAAGGCAGAAATAACAAACTATTTAGATATTGTGGTAATGAGGAACATTTTTTAAGCAATGACTTGTAATGTTTTTGCAAGGCTTGTGGAAGCAGATTCAACAATAACTTGCAAATGCAAACAAGGAAAAGAAACATTTGCAGGGCTAGGGGGCTAATTGATAGCTCTTTACAAGAACCAGCACAGGCATGACAGGCAGAACAACCTCATTATGTACTGTAACATTCTATGATTCTAATACAATGAATCCTAATACAATGAACAGACAAATTAAGACTCACAAGGACCTCTATTTTCCAAGGTGGGATTCTAGAACTAATTTTACAATTGATTCTTTAATGATTTATATTACCCATCTCCCTGGTAAAATAAACACAAATGAAGGGATTATTTCTGTATGGATGACATCTTCTTCCACATTACAAATAAATGTGGGCATTGATGTTCCACGACTTGAGATTAGCATTGGTCTGCTGCAAAATACAGGCTCACTGACAGGATACCTATTATTATTGGCATCAAACTAGAATTGGACATCACAAACTGTTGGAAATTTCAGACCATGGCCGTTTCATTCTGCAATCTAAGTGGGGATTGGGTGGTGGTGGTGGGAGTGCTGTGTGGCAATCCGTGTCTTTATGTGGAGTCCCATTGTAATCAGAATTGTGGGAAGTCCCAGTGCAGGGAGTCCATGTGCACAGCTTCCTTCCCAAAAGCTACACTGAACACTGCTCAAAAATTGGAACAATTTGTTCCTCATGGTTAAATTCCTTGCAACAAGTTCTTATTTACGTTTATGTTGTGATAAGTTGGGCAAATGCTTGTTACGAACCTGATGTGCACAGAACCATTTTGAAAGCATTAGTCAACTGAGGAAGGTGCTCAGATCAAAAGGAATCAATGCTATAACACATGGAGTGAAGCAGATAGAATGTGTTCACAGTGAATGCTACTGATACAGTGGCTCAATCTTGAGCACTGCTGCCTCACAGCACCAGGGACCCAGCCTCGATTCCACTCTCGGGCGACAGTCTGTGTGGCGTTTTCACATTCTCCCCGTGTCTGTGTGGGTTTCTGCTGGGTGCTCCGGTTTTCTCCCACAGTGCAAAAACGTGCAAGTTGGGTGCATTGCCCATTGTCTTCAGGGATGTGTAGTTAGGTGCGTTAGCCATGGGAAAGGCAGGGTTACAGGAAAAAGGTAGGGGGATGGATCTGGGTGGGATGCCTTCCGGAGGGTTGGTGTGGACTTGTTTGGCCGAATGGCCTGTTTCCACACTGCAGGGATTCTAATGAAAATTCCCACTAAACAGGAGATGATATAGTTAGGCAGGTACCTTTCTTTCTCTCTGTCACTTTTAAGTGAAGAATCTCTTTTCTCCAAATCTCGGTCTCTGTCGTGGTTAGTTACGGAGGAGCTTCGTTCAGACTCTCCTGGTTTTGGCCACTGCGGTGGGGTTGGAAATGAAGGTGGAGTTCGATGGAGACGGTTCCATGGCTCATGAGCATTGTTGAGGCTCTGTATTCCTGGAGGTTCTTTGTGACCAAACATGCTGTTGGAAGCTAGGCAAGTAGAATATGTAGAAAACAAACAGATTAAGTGGAATTCCTTTTTATAAAATCACACGATATACAAGTTTTTATAATGTACTGTTTTGCCAAGCATTAAAAAAACACTTGGAGCTGGGCTTGAACATTCAAAGTCAAATTTTCACAGTCAGATTGCTTATTTGAAGTAGACTCATTAACAGTAAAGACATTTACTCTTGTTAGTGCATACTCCATGTCACCACAATTGCCACCAAACAGCCGAAACTGGTTTTACTGCTCCTGTGATGCTGCTTGGCCTGCTGTGTTCATCCAGCCCCATGCTTGTTATCTCAGCAAAACTGGTGGATGCTTGCACTTATAAAGCCTGAATGTCTATGTTACAACTAGATGGTTTGACTTCCTGAATGAGTCAATTGTAAAAACTCAATCTGACGTCAGTAGTATTGAATGACAATGATTGTTCACACTGCTGGGGCAACTCCTGCATGATCTGCTCTACGGCAATAGTTGCCAGATTTAGAAAAAGTGGGATAAGCAATGCAACATTAGCACATCGTCAACTGCATCCTTTTGAATTCTTTTTTCAAACAAGTGACTTGGCAAAGACTTCAGCAAGACACATTTAAACATCAATGGCCTATTATTATGTAACTTCTGCATAAAGAAAACACTTGGCTAACCTAGTCAAAACAAGTAATTGTACTCCTGCCGTTTTTAAAGTTCATTCATAAGGGCATCACTGGCTAGGCCAGTATTTATTGCCTATCCCTAATTGCCCAGAGGGCAGTTCAGGGTTAACAACATTGCTGTGGGTCTGGAGTCACATGTAGGCCAGACCAGGTAAGCATGGCAGTTTCCTTCCCTAAAGGGCATTAGTAAACTGATGGGTTTTTCCAACAATCGACAACGGATTCACGGTCATCATTAGACTCTTAATTGTAGATTTTTTTTTTATTGAATTCAATCCATCTGCTGTGGAAGGATTTGAACCCAGAAACTCGAACCCCAAAAACAGAAGTTGCTGGGAAACTCAGATCTGGCAGCATCTGTGGAGAGAACGCAGAATTAATGTTTCAGATCCAGTAACACTTCTTCAGAGCTGACTGTAGCTGGAAAAGGGTTGGTATATGTGCTAAAGATAGGATGGGGGAATGGGGGAGGACTAAAGGATAGATGGAGATGGAGCCCCGAGACAGAGAAAAACAGTTGGGCAGACAAAGGAATGGGTAAGGGCGATGAAAATGAATAGCTGCTAAAGGGAACCATTAGTGGCTGACAATAGGTGTCTGTAGTTGCAGCGCATGTGACAACAAGGCCTGGTGTGTGGGGTTTGAGATAAGGTCATGGGAAGAGGTGCTCAACCACACAAATTATTGAACTCTATATTGAGCACAGAACATAGAACAGTATAGCACAGTACAGGCCCTTCGGCCCACCACGTTGTGCCGAACTTCTACCCTAAACCTAAGGTCTATCTAACTGCTACCCCGACCTTACATTATCATCCATGTGCCTATCTGATAGCTGCTTAAATGCCCCTAATGAGGCCGACTCCACTACCCTCTCTGGCAACGCATTCCACGCCCCTACTGCTCTCTGAATAAAGAACCTATCTCTGACGTCTCCCCTATATCTACCTCCACTCACTTTAAACTATGCCCCCTCGTAATGGCTACCTCCACCCTAGGAAAAAGTCTCTGGCTGTCTACTCTATCTATATCTCTGATCATTTTGTACACCTCTATCAAGTCACCTCTCATCCTTCATCGTTCTAAAGAGAAAAGCCCTAGCTCTCTCAACCTTTCCTCATAAGGCCTTCCCTCTATTCCAGGCAACATCCTGGTAAATCTCCTCTGCACCTGTTCCAACGCTTCCACATCTTTCCTGTAATGAGGCGACCAGAACTGAACACAATACTCCAGATGTGGCCAAACCAGGGTCTTATATCACTGGAGCATAACTTCACGGCTCTTGAACTCAATCCCTCTATTAATGAAAGCTAACACACCATACACATTCTTAACAACTCTATCCACCTGGGTGGCAGCTTTCAGGTAACTGTGAACATGAACCCCAAGGTCCCTCTGCTCCTCTACACTGCCAAGAATCTTTCTGTTAACCCTGTATTCTGCTTTCAAGTTTGTCCTTCCAAAATGCATCACCTCACACTTTTCAGGGTTAAACTCCATCTGCCACTTCTCAGCCCAGCTCTGCATCCTATCAATGTCCCTTTGTAACCTAGAACAGCCCTCCGCACTATCCACAACTTGACCCACCTTTGTATCATCCGCGAACTTACTAATCCACCCTTCCACTCCTTCATCCAAATCATTTACAAAAATCACAAATAGAAGAGGACCCAGAACAGATCCTTGTAGTACACCACTCGTAACTGAGCACCACGTTGAATATTTTCTGTCCACTACCACCCTTTGTCTAAGGGTCAGCCAATTCTGAATCCAATCTACCACATTTCCCCGTCCCATGCCTCCATACTTTCTGCATGAGCCTACCATGGGGAACCTTATCAAACGCCTTACTTAAATCCATGTACTCCTCATCCACTGCTCTACATTCATCCACGTGTTTGGCCACCTCTTCAAAGAATTCAATAAGGTTTGTGAGGCATGATCTACCCCTCACAAATCCATGCTGATTATCACGAATCAAACTGTGCCTATGCAAGTGATCATAGATCCTATCTCTGAGCCCTTTCCGATAATTTGCCCATCACTGAAGTAAGACTAACTGGCCTGTAATTTCCAGGGCTCTCTCTATTCATTTTTTTGAACAAGGGAATGACGTTTGCCACTCTCCAATCTTCTGGCACTATACCCGTGGACGGTGAGGACGAAAAGATCATCGCCAAAGGTCCTGCGATCTCTTCCCTCGCTTCCCATAGAATCCTTGGATAAATCCCATCAGGCCTGGGAGATTTACCTATCTTCAAGTTTCTCAAAATTCCTAGTACATCTTCCTTACTAACATCCACCTCCTCTAGCCTACCAGCCTGTTTCACACTGTCCTCCTCTACAACTAGGTCCCTCTCAGTTGTGAATACCGAAGAAAAGTATTCATTAAGGACCTCCCCTAAATCTTTAGGCTCCATGCAAAAATTCCCTTTACAATCCTTGATTGGTCCTACCCTTACTCTGGTCATCTCGAATCTAGAAAGCTGCAGGGTTCCTCAGTGGAAAATGAGGTGCTGTCCTTCTAGCTTGCGCTGAACTTTGCTGGGGCATTGCAGCTAGTCTGAGGTAGAGATGTTGGCCAGAGAATTGGGTGGTGTGAAGCGGCAGGCAACCGGAAGGTCAGGGTCATTTTGGTGGACAGAACATTGGTGCTCTGCAAAGCCTTCGTCCGTTCTGCGCTTTGTCTCCCAATGTACAGAGTAACCACATTGTGAGCAGTGAATACAGTGGATTCGATTGAATAAAATGCAGGTAAATCACTGCTTCACCTGGTATCTTGGATAGTGAGGGAGGAGGAAGTAATTGGGCAGGTGTAACACCTTCTGTGATTGCAATGGAAGGTGACGTTGTGGTGTGGGAAGGTATTTGGAGTAGAGGAGGAGTGGACAAGGGTGTTCTGGACGGAACAGTCCCTGCGGGAAGGCTAACAAGAGAGTGGAGGGGAATGTGTGTCTAGTGGTGGCATCCTACTGGGAGGTGGCAGAAATGGCAGCTAATGATCCTTTGGATGTGGATGCTAGTGGGACGGTAGGTGAGGACAAGGTGCTTCTATCGGTGTTGTGGGAGGGGAGAGGGGGTGAGGTCTGAAGTATGGGAGATGGATCGGCCATGGCTGAGGGCCCTTGTCAACCACGGTGGTAAGGAATCCTGGTTGAGGAAGGTGGTGGACATTTCAGAGGCCTTCTTGTTGAAGTTGGCATCATCGGAACAGATATGGAGGAGATGGAGGAACTGGGAGAATGGAATGGAGTCTTTGCAGCAAGCAAGGTGCTGAGGATGTATAGTCCTAGTAACTGTGGGAGTGGGTGGATTTGTAGTGGTTATTGGTGACCAGCCTATCTCCAAAATGAAAACAGAGATGTCGAAGAAGGGAAGGGAGGAGTCAGAGATGAACCAGATGAAGAGGAGAATCAGGGTGGAACTTGGAAGCAAGATAGATAACTTCTCCAATTCCAGATGAGACAGGGAAGCAGCACCAGTGATATCATCGATGTACCAGAGAAAGGGAAAGGTGGGGGCCAGTGTAGGATTGGAACAAGTAATGTTCCACATACTCCACAAAGATTCAGGCATAAATGAGGCCCATGCAGGTACCCATGGCTACCCCTTTGACCTGAAGAAAGTGTAAGAAATTAAAAGGAGAAATTACCTAAGTCTCTAGATTAGCAGTCCAGTGATAATACCTGACTAAATAAATACATTATCTGAAAGAACTGTTATGACAACACAAAGAATAATGATACTTTATATTTACAATACAAACATGCACTAACCAAGTGCTGGATTGCCTAATCCTCCAAAGGCACTCGTGCTGAGGTTTCCAAGGCCACCATAGGTGTTTGTTCGACTGAATGGATCTGAAAAGATGTCATGGATTTAAACGACAATCAGCCACTGCTAAAAAAAAAAGCCTAAGAAGTCTGAAGACATGCATTTAATTTTGCAGACTGACTAAGTGAAATTTACTGTGAACTAGTGTTGACCATTCCTTCAAAAGGCTTGATGTAAAAACAGTTCATTTTAATACCAGGCAGCATCTTGTTTCCTCTCCTACCGCTCAGAGCTAGTCAACTGCCTAATCAAACCTGTCTGAATGCAGGCAATCGTTTCCAAGCTAGTAAAAGAGATTTATAGGTTACTTAAACTAAAATCCAATGATTTGAGAACAGGTGTTTTTGTTCATTCATTCAAATGTAACAACTGAAAATATCCAGACTTTTCCGTTAAATTGATTTTCATATCCTGAAACTAGATTTTGCATCCACTGACAATGCAAGAGTAGAACACCATGCCCTAACGATTTCACACTCGATGTGTTTCTGAGGTTTCTTATTCATATCAGATTGAAAGAATGCTCCAGTGCCTAACTTCCATTTTAATCTCTGATATTTAAGAGAGAATTTTAATCTAACTTGCCACACAGATTACCTATTAGATAAGAGATAATAGGAGCTGCAGATGCTGGAGAATCCGAGATAACAAGGTGTAGAGCTGGATGAACACAGCAGGCCAA
>JAHRHZ010000098.1:38223197-38297847 GCA_024137785.1 Ginglymostoma cirratum
TGAACACAGCAGGCCAAGCAGCATCATAGGAGCAGGAAGGCTGACCAAGGGTCTAGGCCCGAAACGTCAGCCTTCCTGCTCCTCTGATGCTGTTTGGCCTGCTGTGTTCATCCAGCTCTACACCTTGTTACCTATCAGATAAAATGTTTGACATGACAAACTTTTATTTTAACCCATTTACCAAGAACTCATGAAATCTATATAGAAAATTAATTGATGTAATTATAATCAACATTCATATTTAAAACTACACTGTCTATGTTTCTCTCACATATGTTGGTTTAGGTAAAAAAGCCTTTACTAAATCCCTTGAAGATATTTACAATTGTCACAGTGGAAAGCTACTGTGTTGTGTGATCCTGTGTACACAAGTTTCAGACAACACTCCCTGTTACAAAGGTTAAGTGCTAAAAACGAATGGCATGGAATTATTTTTCCACAGGCAATTTTCTCAGCTTGCTGTTGTTTCTCTATTAGAATAATCACAGAATTGTTATAGTGCAGTGCATTCGGCCCACCACGTCTGCACCAGCTGTCTGAGTAAACATGACTTTGTACCATCTTCTTGGCCATTCCCCGTAATCTTAAGAGTATTTCTATTTAAAACATCAAGTACAGACCTTTTGCTTGCCTTGCTCTAACCTTGCTCCACCACAATCCCAAGCATTATAAACCTGAACTATTCACTGGGTGGAAATGTTTTTTCTCACATCACATTTACTTCTATATCTATTAATCACTAGTCACCATTTCTTATCACTCAGCCAATTCTGTATCCACATTGCTACTGCCCCTTTATTCCATGAGCTATTACATTTCTCACAAATCTGGTGTGCACTGGTCAACAGCATTACACTCATGAACTCTTTCTACCACCTCTTCAACAAACTCCTGGAAGCTAGTTGAACATGATTTTCTCTTAAGAAATGCATGGTGACTCTCCCCAAATAACCCACATTTGTCAACAGGACTATTAATTCTATTCCAAATGACTGTTTCTACAGAAGGTTTTCCATTACTTAAGTTAAACTGGCTGGTCTGTAATTGCTGGGCTTTTCCTTACAATCTTTTATAAACAAGGGTATTTCTACAGTTCTCTGGTACCACCCCACTGTCCAGGGAAGACTGAAAGGTTATAGCTGGTGCCTGTATAACTTCCATTTGTGCTCCCTTCAATATTGTTGGATGTATTCCATTCAGTCCAAGTGCCTTGTTAATTCCAAATACTAACAGCTTATCTGATTTCACTTCCTCATAAATTTTGAACCCTCTTCATGACTGAGTTTCCTCTTCTCTAATATGACTTGGGTGACATCTGGTTCCTTGGTGAAGACAAATGCTAAATGTTCATTTCTTATCTCAAATGCGCTCCCTTCCTCCATGTGTAAATGTCCATTTTAGTCTGAAATGAGGCCTACTTCTCCTCATACCACCTGGGACCTCTAATGGAATACCGTGTACAGTTCTGGTTACACTGTTATAGGAAGGAGCTGGAGAGGGTTCAGAAAAGATTTACCGGGATGTTGCCAGAAATTGGGGGGTGGTTTGAGTTATAAGGAAAGGCTGCAAGTTCTTTTTGACCCGAGTGTAAAAGGTTGAGGGATGACCTTGTGGAGGTTTATAAAATCTTGGGGGACACAGATAAGGTGAATGGCTGGTGTCTTTTCCCTAGGGTGGGGAATTTCAAGACAAGGGGGCATATTTTTAAGGTGAGAAAAAGATTTTAAAAAGACATGAGGGGAAACTTCTACATTGAGAGTGGTTCGTGTGTGGAATGAACTTTCAAAGGAAGTGGTGAATATGGGTACAGTTACAACATCTAAAAGATATTTGGATAAGTACATGAATAAGAAATGCTTCAAAGGGGTATCGGCCAAGCGTAGGCAGGTGGTACTAGTTTAGCTTGGGATTATGGTCAGCACGGGTTGGTTAGACCAAAGGGTCTGCTTCTGTGCTGTATGACTATGACTTTTACTCTGCCGATAGAAGACTTTGGATTTCCCTTTGTATTAACTGCCAGTCTTCTTTTTCCATGTTATTTCTTTGCTTCTCTTATTTGCTTTTTCACTTCTCTTGAGGTTTCTGCATTCAGCTTGGTTCTCATTTGTATCTGCTATTTGACAATTGTCTGTGCATGCCTTATTTAACCTTAATTGTAACCTCTATCTTTCATCCAGGAACGTTTTGGATTTACTTGACCTATCTTTTCCTTTTGGGGAAATATATCTTGACTGTCTCTGAACCATCTCTGCTTTAAAGGTAGCCCAGTGTTCACTTAAAGGTTTTCCTGCCAACCTTCTACTCTGGTCTGTCTGGTTCAGTTCTTTCTTGTCCATTCCCCTTTCCATTATCATCCTAAACATTATGATACAATAATCACTTACCCTAAACGTTGAACGATTTGTTCCACCTTGCTCCAGAGAACTGTGTTGGACTGTACATACACAGCTATAGAAAATTTTCCTGAACACAATCTAAGAACGCTTTCTCCCATGTCCTTAATGCAACCACTATCTGAGCCTGCATTTGGGTATATAAATTCCTTCATTATATCTACTCTATCATGCTTGCATAACTCTAATTTCCTTCCAGATTTTCCACTACATCTTTCCCACCGGCCTGTAGACTACAACGAGCAATGTTTTTGCACCTTCTTGTTCCTTATCAGTTTGTAGCCAAATTGATTAGTCCTCGAATCCTTAGACATCCTTTTTTTTTAAGCACTGCAATCCTCTCATAACCAATTCTGCCAACCCCTCTTGTTTTCCGATCTTTCCTGAACACCCTGTATTCAGAAATTTTGAACACAGTCCTGCCCTTTCTTCAGTCAGCAATGTTAGGATGTCACAATCATCCGTAATAAACCTGAATAAAGATTAACAATATAGTTATTGTTTTGCACAACTGTTCACATTGCTACTTTATTTATACGTAACGGCACATGCAATAAGTTAGAATGATTAAATTATTTGGAAAAAAGCAGCTGAAAGATATACATTACTTTACAAATCTTGAAACATTACTCAGGTGAAGTATTGGAGGGGCTTCAATTGTAAAGTTAACTGAAGAGCTATGGCTAGCTTCGTTACCAATATAAATTCATTAAAGGTTATCTAGACTAATACACGGAATGGGCAGTGTCTTCGGAGGGAAGATTGGACAGGCCAGGTGTTTAGAAGAGTAAGATGCAACTGGATTCAAACATTAGAGATCCTGAGAGGTCTTTACATGGTGGACGTGGAAACGATATTTCCTCACATGGTAGAGCCGAGAATTGAAAGTCATTGTTTAATAGTAAGGGATCACCTATTTGAGAGAGAGAGATATAAGAGGAAACCTTTTTTAACAAAGGGTTGAATGCCTTTGGAACGCTTCCTGAAAAGACGCTGGAAGCAGAGTATAAGAGACAACAAGGTGTAGAGCTGGATGAACACAGCAGGCCAAGCAGCATCAGAGGAGCAGGAAAGCTGACGCTTCAGGTCGAGACCCTTCTTCAGAAATGGGGGAGGGGAAGGGGACATTGAAATAAATAGGGAGAGAGGGGGAGGCGGATAGAAGATGGATAAAGGAGAAGATAGATGGAGAGGAGACAGACAGATCAAGGAGATGGGGTTGGAGCCAGTAAAGGTGAGTGTAGATGTGGAGTTACGGAGGGGATAGGTCGGTCCAGGGAGGACGGACAGGTCACGGAGGCGGGATGAGGCTAGTAGGTTGGAGATGGCGGTGGGGCTTGAGGTGGGAGGAGTGGACTAACCTGTCCTCCCAACTGTCCACTCCTCCCACCTCAAGCCCCACCGCCGTCTCCTACCTACTAGCCTCATCCCGCCTCCGTGACCTGTCTGTCCCCCCTGAACCGACCTATCCCCTCCCTAACTCCCCATCTACACTCACCTTTACTGGCTCCAACCCCATCTCCTTGATCTGTCTGTCTCCTCTCCACCTATCTTCTCCTTTATCCATCTTCTATCCGCCTACTCCTCTCTCCCTATTTATTTCAGTATCCTCTTCCCTTCCCCCATTTCTGAAGAAGGGTCTCGACCTGAAACGTCAGCTTTCCTGCTCTTCTGATGCTGCTTGGCCTGCTGTGTTCATCCAGCTCTACACCTTGTTGTCTCAGATTCTCCAGCATCGGCAGTTCCTACTATCTCGGAAGCAGAGTACAAATATTTTTAAGATAGAGGTAGATAGATTCATGATAACAAGGGAGTAAAAGGTTAGTGGTGTGGCAGAAATGTGGAGTAAAGAGTAATCTTGCTGACTGATGGAGCAGGCTTAAGGGGCTGAATTACCTATGTCTATTCCTAGTTCTTATTAAAATCTGTGATGTGGAGGTGCCGGTGTTGGCCTGGGCTGGACAAGGTCAGAAGTCACATGACACCAGGTTATAGTCCAACAGGTTTATTTGAAGTCACAAGCTTTCATAGCGCTGCCTCTTTGTCAGATGAAGTGAAGAAAAGCACACAGCCACAGAATTTATAGGCAGAGAGATCAAAAGGTCATACAAATGGCGAGAGTGGAGTGTCGACTGGCTGAATAACAAGTTGCTGCAGGTGACCAAAAATGTGAGATGGTGTGAGTAAAGTGTCACTAGCAAAACAGCAAGTGAAGGGACGACCTAGGATGACCAGGGATGACCTGTGCCTGCGTGCGTCTCTTTACTTCACCTGACAAAGGAGCAGCACTCCGAAACCTTGTGATTTCAAATAAATCTATTGGACTAAAAGCTGGTGTAATGTGACTTCTGACCTTATTAAAATATAACATGGGACAACAATTTTCTCCAGCATGTCATTAACTAGTTGTCTTCTCAATTCCTTGAATCTTAAACATGTTGCAATATTTGTTTTTGGCTAACCTTTAAATTTCACATGAACTTGGCTTGTTTACAAGACAAATGTGTGAAAAGGACAGATCCACCCTGGCATAGTGCCAACCCTTAGGCTTCAGACTCACCTTTAGAGCAGAAAATAAAAAAGGAAAACAAACCAATAGCTAGTTCAGGAAAATCTCTAGGAAATTTCTTTATGTGCATGGTTCAGTACATTAAAATAACCCATTGACTCACGAATCAGCTTAAGTATGTTAAAGAAATAGCATAACTAATAACGTAGCAGCACCTTCTGGATAGCTGTTTGGGAATTAAAATATGAAAATATGAATTAATGCGAGACTATTAGTTTTTATAAGGTTATTAAGGTAAATGGCAAAATGCAAGGCAATGGTAAATGGCATTCTCTCATTTCTCCATGTATTGCAACAAACAAATGTTTTTAGAATGGCTGCAAAGGAGCAATTTGCAGCATTGTTGTATGGAGATGTAGAAATTTGTAATTTTCAATGCATGCCATTTCCTTTATCGGGGCAAGATTGTAGCAATGCACTGATTATCTGTCATCTGTCAGAAGGCAGTGAGAACCATTCAAACCTTCTTGTTCTGGTACCGTGCCAGCACCCAAACACTCTGCAGCATCAGGAAAGTACTGGTCAGATAATGAAGAAGTATTGCACATTCGAAAATGTTTTTTTCTTGAAAGATATAACCTTTCCTAGTGCTTCTCAAAATGAAGTCCAGAGAGACTTTCTAGAAGAGTCTATGGAATAATATGAGAAGGCTAACTAAGCAAGGCCAGCCTTTCAGGCAGGGACAAGGGCAATCATTCAGGGCACTGTGGACAATGGTAAGCAACTGACTGGCAGCTGAAACAAGAATTGGTGTGAGCTGGAAGGGAACAGCAGTGTGGCTGTCACATATGTAGCACAGAGTTGATTTACCATCTCAGCAAAGACAGAAAAGAATGTGCAGCAATGCTATGTCTTAAGGATTGCAGATCTATAATTACCAAGGACGGTAGTGAGTTCAACATCAGTGAAGAAACGGGCAACTAAAATAAAACATTTAAGTACTATTTACTTAAATTTAAAAGGGCACTGTTTTCACTAAAGTTGGGAAGACAAAATGCAGGAGCCCACTTAAAGTGGAGAAAGATTTACAAGTATCATTGTCAAACATCATGCCAAATTAAGACAAACTCTACAGAAAGAAATGGGCATATCTATCTCACTAATCTCAGGAAAAAAATTATATTCTCTTAAAGGCACTTTTAGAGAACTTCTTATGCACAACACTTTCATACTGTGACTATTAAAAATGTTGGACGAGAGGGTGGGAGAATCTGAGACTGCTAATCTATTTGAAAAGGGATCCCTCAAAAGAGTTTGAGAACTATAGCCCAGTCTTGCTGAAGGTTTCGAACTAGCGCACGTTGACAGTGAGGTTACATTCAGGGATCAAGAAGGACTAATTTCACTCAGACATGGAAAAAAGCTCGTGTTGCAGAACTGGTCATTCCTATGGACAAAGTGCTGCAGCACAGCTCCAACACTGGCATCTGTTCAACAACATGGAAAATTACGCAGAGATAAAAGGTACTGCAGATGCTGGAGAATCCGAGATAACAAGCATGGGGCTGGATGAACACAGCAGGTCAAGCAGCATCATAGGAGCAGGAAAACTTGACGTTTCGGACCACTCCCTCCGCGACTCCCTTGTCCGCTCCACACTCCCCTCCAGCCCCATCACACCCGGCACTTTTCCTTGTAACCGCAGGAAGTGCTACACCTGCCCCCACATCTCCTCCCTCACCCCAACCCCAGGCCCCAAGAAGACTTTCCACATCAGGTAGAGGTTCACCTGCACATCTGCCAATGTGGTATACTGCATCCGCTGTACCCGTTGTGGCTTCCTCTACATCGGGGAAACCAAGCGGAGGCTTGGGGACCGCTTTGCAGAACACCTGCGCTCAGTTTGCAACAAACAACTGCACCTCCCAGTCGCGAACCATTTCAACTCCCCCTCCCATTCCTCAGATGACATGTCCATCCTTGGCCTCCTGCAATGCCACAGTGATGCCACCCGAAGGCTGCAGGAACAGCAAATCATATTCAGCCTGGGAACCCTGCAGCCCAATGGCATCAATGTGGATTTCACAAGCTTCAAAATCTCCCCTCCCCCAACCGCATCCCAAAACCAGCCCAGCTCCTATCTACTAACATCATCCCGCCCCCTTGACCTGTCCGTCCTCCCTGGACTGACCCATCTCCTCCCTACCCCCCTACCTACACTCACCTTTACTGGCTCCATCCCCGCCTCTTCGACTTGTCTGCCTCCTCTCCACCTATCCTCTCCTCTATCCGCCTCCCCCTCTCTCCCTATTTATTTCAGAACCCTCTTCCCCTCCCCCATTTCTGATGAAGGGTTTAGGCCCGAAACGTTAAGTTTTCCTGCTCCTATGATGCTGCTTGACCTGCTGTGTTCATCCAGCCCCATGCTTGTTATCTTGGAAAATTACGCAGTTATGTCAGTTTGCTAAAAGGAAGGCAAATCCAATCTAGCCAATTACCATCCCGTAATCCCACTCCTGATCATCAGTAAAGTAAGCAAAAGCATCTGTGACAGTGCCATTAAGCAACACTTACTCAGCAATAATTCGCACAGATGCTCATTTTGGGTTCTGTCAAGGCTACTCAGCTTCAGACCCTTCAGTCCTCTACAACTGTGGATAAAACTTATTCATTCAGCTATATCAATGAGCTCTTGAGTGTTGATAGACAGAGGGAGCCAAACCAGACAAGATTCTACTTCGTTGTTGACTTCGGGCTGTAGTGTCTTACATGCAGTGTTTTCCATGTAACTGAAATAAGCCTATTTTTTTCAAAACCAGAACAGCAGAGTTGGTTTCAAGTCCAAGAAGTGGACCTGGAGGCTACAAAAGAGTGAACTGGCACCTTGTAAATTGATGTTGAAATGCTAGTGGAGCCCTTGTTATTAAAAGCAGGAAACAGTAGTGATATCACACAATACTGCAACCAGCCTGACAAATGTATCCCACGAATTGCAATAGATACTATAGATATTATCCCTTCTGGAAAGGAAAGCAGCTAAGGGAACGGTTAAGTGAAAGAAAGGCTGATCATAATTTTATTGAGCTGTGACTAAGTGCAATGTGAGCATTTGCTTTGTCAAACTATATATGTGCACATCCACTTATTCACCCCCTTTCCCCAGCCCAAAGTTCTCACCTGCCAGGTGACCAGTGGGTAAATAGCTGCTGTGGTGATGAGGTGGAGGTCCAAAGGTGGTTGCAGCTGGATGTGCATTACCTACAAGGAAAGGACAAAAAAAAGCCACGGTTGAATGAAGGATAAAGAAGTCAAGAAAGGCTGAAAGCGACAATCCATCAATACTGTTAACAAGTCATCAGAGAATAGAAATACATAGGGATTTTTCAGTGAACACATACATATAGTTCAAATTATTACTATATCACCAACCCAGGAGGCAGCTTTCTGTTGAAATGGAAATCCATTGAAACATATCTTTTACTCTCCTTCCACATGACTGATGGAGACTGTCATTTTCCAATCGGCCAAGATCTCATGACACATCTAACAGATCAGAACCCTAGTGACAGGTTTTAAATGAGAGCGCTTACAAATTTTTGTAACGCACAGGATACCAGCAAGGTGATAATGAAGATCCACCAGAGAAACAAAAGGAAATGCTGCAAAGTGGCAGTACGTTATCGAACATAGTGTTGGCTGGGCAGCCAACCATCTGTCTTGTGGACAGCTAGTCAAAGATAACACATACCTACTGGGGTACCAAAAATATCAGCACACCTGCGGTGCATGGAAGGAGTAAGGTGCTTTTTAATGTGTCAGCAGAAGGGAGTTAAAAACAATACTTACTCAGTAAACATTTCATCTGATGGCAATTTAGTTAACGTTTTGAATTGCTATATTTTGACTTTCAGGAAACCCTCATCAAATATCCAGTGAACTGCATCTGTGTATTCATGGCTTTAGTATAGTAAGCACCTGAGATGCTTGTAACTGGCAAACAGTGATAAATACTTTAGGAGAGATGGTTGAAAGAAGTAATAAGTAGTAAGATGGAGGGGGTTTGGAAGTTCAGGAGAGTAGGGCTAGGGCAAAGGTGCTCAGAAGACTATCTTGAATTAGTTGCATTTGGTGTCAGACTGATAGGCAAATGGAACCTAGTGCAGTGAAATTCTGGATAAATTGCCGATCTATGCAAGATAGCAGCCAACAAAATCCAAACTGTGTTGTTAAAGAACAGCTCATTGTCTAGATTAAAGCTGATTTAATTTAAAATATTCATAAATGCTTAACGATTTAACTCACACCAAGGAATAAAATTAATATACATATTATACTGTCATGAATGAGATCAGGAAAAGATGAAGTTAGCTTGATTCTCATTTGCTAAGTGGTTGAACCAAAAACTAAAGATGACAATTACAAGCATGTCTGGAGTGAAATGAAGTGTCAAGCACTGGTGGATCTTGAAACCAGGACCGTGGCAAAGCTGTGGGATCTCAAGCACTAAATAAACTCCACACGTTCAATCATCTAGTTTGGATGCAACTTTTAGCACACAGGCTTCCTAAAAAAGTTGCTGATCTCAGTTTCTTGTCAGACAATAAAATCAGCAAGTGCTTTACTAACAGGAGCGATGAAAAACCCAAAAAACTCCATTCCAGGTTGCAAATTGCCATCCTTCTGGTAGAAAGATAAATGCACTCATCCATTTTCTTGGGTGCTGGGTAGTTATGATTGGGTGAAAAAAACTCAAAATGCATTCAAAACTGCTCTGCCAATCAACAAAGATCATGGCTGATATTTTACCACAATTCCACCATCCCACATTCTTCCCTTAGTTGAATTTCTTTGACACCCAAAAATCTATTAACCTCTGTTTTGAATATACTCAGCAAATGAATATCCTTTGTTCTCAGGGGTACAAAATTACAAAGACCAAACTGAGTGAAGGGCTTTCATCTCAGTTCTAATGGCCAATCCCTTATTTTGAAACTGTCTCCCTGTGCTGTAGATGCCTCGTCAGGGGAAGCATTTTCTAAGCATCTACCCTGCCAATTCCCTTACAAATTTTATATGTTCCAATTAAATCATCTCTATTGTTCTGCATTCCAATGAGTTTCAGCCTGCATGAAGTATAAACAAAAAGAAGAGGAAATCAACATTTCATATCACCAGATAACATACCTGTGGATGAGAAGAGGGGTCTGGCCAGATCATGTGGATATGAGAATCCCGGAAATATTCCAGGTGCAGGTGGTCGACTAAACAGGTCCAGCTTGCCCCCTATTTCAAGTTTGTGATGGTCCATTGGCATTTGTTGCTTTAAAATAGAACAATTATCTTCAACATTATGCACTAAAAGTAACAATTACTTCACAACATAAACTGGCTGAAGATGCTTTCTGTGTTGATAAAATGGGAGGTATGGGCTGGGAAATTTCTTTGGGATTTGATAAACTTTCTCAACAACTCACCATTAATTTTTAATATACAATATCCCTGCTGATCTCCTGTCAATTGAGAACACTTCCAAAAGGAAACTTCAGCTCATAATTTTAGACAGAATTATTTAACAACAAAGGTCGCTCACTGTTGCTGTGCATGGGAGGGGAAGACGGTGAGCAAAGAGGCAGGAGGTGCAACTCTAAATGGTTCACATATATGGCAGCTTCTGATGATGCTTATATTTGGGGGAATATGATGGATTAGTAATCTGGAGGTCCAGGCTAATGCTATGGAACCATGGGCTCAAATTCTACAATGACAGCTGATGGAGTTCAAATTCAATTAACAATGTAAATTGAAAGCTATCCTCAGTAAGATTGAACATGAAGCTATTAATTGTTGCAAAATCTATCTGATTCACTAATGTCCTTTAGGGAATGAAATCGGTTGTCCTTACTTGGTCTAACTTACATACGTCTACAGACTCGTGGCAATGTAGTTCATACGTAGCTGCCTGCTGAACTGATCTCTCAAAGTTACTCAGTTCAAGGGCAATCAGCAATGTAAAACTAATGCTGGCCTTGCCAGCGATGCCCGCATCCCATAAAGAAAAACAGCATAATAAATTTTCACTTAAAACTGACATTTAACATACTTTTTTTGGGAAAAAGTGAAAACAAAATTTGTCAAATCTGGGATTGTGAAGGCTCATTTTTTAAAAAAAATACCTTTAGTTTTTGCTGGTGATGGTAGATTTGCCAGGCAATCTGCACATGAACGGCACACCATTTCCCAGGTTTCTGTAAGATAAGACACAATACACCTTAGTAGACAGGTTTCAACTGCAATAACGAAAACATGCAAATTTATAGGCTTATTGAAACAAAATGCAAAGGACCTAGTAAGAATCCAAAAGCCTTTTAAATGGTGTGTTCCCAAATATATATGTTGCAAAGTTTGAAGCAAATATTTGATATGACTTGAGACAGCATGAATGAAAAAATTATTTCTTATGGCAGGAACTGCTTTTAATTCAACAAATAAACAAGTGTACATCAGAACAAGAATACATAATCAGGAGATAGGATGCTCCTTACACATTAGATTTGGACTGGCTTACTGCCCCTGCATTTGGGAGCAGAGTGCCAAGATGACACATGTAGATGACAATACAGTTTTGATTTTATAAAAGCACTACTTTTATTTGAAGAAACCATAACTATTTGAATTCCGGCTGAATTGGAAACTGAAGAGGTATGTTCTCTGTTCTTCATTTTCTGCAAGAGATTGCTTATTTTCCACAATGAGAGAAAGAAGCCTAATCAAGAGAACCCTCCCTAATCCAAGCGATAGAAACTTGTTATGCAAATGAGTACTTGAAGCATAAGAATTACTACACCTATGGTGAACAATCTTCTGCTCATGCCACAGCTTATTTTGACATATTCCTCCTGAACGAGAAGAATCTGACTAAGAATTACAGCAGATTCCAAAACGACCCTATCATGTCATGGTTACATCTCATGAAAAGCAGGTCCAAAGTGCAACACTAATATTACGCGCAGGCTATCGTAGCTACTTTCCAGGCACCTTCTGTGGTTAACTTTCTCAAAAATTAATACTTATTTGGGTACAGTTCTTCTTGAATGACCCTTGACTTTTCTTATGGGGATGAAATTTATTTTGAGATGGAATAGGAGGTTAATACCAGTGGGACATATTCCACAACCTGCATATCCATTCCTTGTTTTCTGATAAACTGACCCAATGTCTTGTCTTCACAGTTGACTGAATTTCCAATGTGTACAGCAGCAGACTGTTATCCATGCACCCATAAGGTAGAATCTTAGCTCTCCTTCATACTTGAGGGCATCGAATTAAAGAATGATTATCTCACGATTCCAAAGATATTTGGATACCAGGTCTGGCATGAAATGAAAATGAAGTCTGTGCACGTGTCTACGTCAGATAAGGCAGCCAAGTTATTATAGTACACAGCTGAGCTGTCTCTCTTATTGAAAGCCAAGCCAACAATGTTATTTCCAGATCAACAGCACTAACAAGCATAGGGCAACGGATTTCTGTGCAAAACTAAATACTAGTCTTAAGCATACTACTTATTTGCTACACCTCCTGAACCCCAGAATATCTTGTTCACCAAATACAGTAGCGAGGGTGCACTAAATGCTTACCCACTGGCAATGGATGACGGTAGACCATAGCATTCAGTGCTTACAATCATGAACAAATTCTGAGGAAGGGACAAAGGACTCAAAACATTAACTCTGATTTCTCTTCACAGATGCTGCCAAACCTGTTGAGCTCTCTCAGCAATTTCTGTTTTTGTTAACAAATTCTGCATTGGTTGAAGTAATCTGAATCTCCCTGCTGATATACATCAAGATTGTAAAGGTGTCTACCTATAGATAATGGCGAATTACTTGGGTATTGAAGAAGCGAGAGCTGGCCAATCTACTGTTACATGATAATCTGCTTCCTTTCTGTGAGAGTGGACGGGGAGAAGAAAAATAAATGGTTCACTTTTCTTAATCATGGCCCAAAATGGTACATAAACCAGCCAGAGAAGCCAACAACTGTGAACCAACTCTTTTATCCCACCCTGGCCCCGTCAAAAAGGAAAAAAAAAAGTTGACAAGTATATTTTGAGAACAATACAAGTAGAAGAATTCAGCAGGATAACTGGCTATCCGTGACTGAATAGGGAGCAAATCGGGAATAGGTCAAGCTTAAGAATACAGAAGATAATAGTGGTCAGAACTGTATGTATTCCAAGCTTCTATCATTAGTTCTCTGGCAATTAAGAGGCGAAGAAAAGATGAATTAGATCTTCAGGTGACCAAAGAGCTAGCTGGCTCATTTGGAAATGCCACAAAGAGCCTGAAGTTGTGACCACAAAAATGCTTGATGCAATCAAATTCAAGGTCTAGCTATCAAGTCCAGCAAACTTTCTAGTGAAGGATGCTATTTGAAGAATTTTTTCTGGAAATCCAAAAACAAAGAGGCAAAATAGTTCCAGGACAGCCTTTAACCTGACTTTTATGAAATGGAATCCCTGGGCCAGGACTCATCCCCAGGCAAGCTAGGGTCTCAATTAATACTTTTACTCAAGTTATACTTACGCCCATTGGTTTTTGAGGTAGATTTACCCTTTTGAGTGGGAGCTGGAAGAAAACAGTAAACACAAATGAAACAACAAACTCTTCATGGATGAAACCATGTCAAAAATAGATGTCTTGATTTTTTTTAAAAAACAAGTGATCCATAAGTTTTCCCCTTGACCTTCCATTGCAGTCTGCAAAGAAGTGTTCAGAGGGAAGATAGAAAGCCTTGCTGGAGCACAACGATTTTTGAAGCCAGAACTTTGCGATAATTCCTTTATTTCACATGTTGCCAGACAGTGAAGGAACTTCAACATGTTTTAAAGAAATGTTGCATTCACAATGAAAGTATCACTACAGGAATGAACCTTTTGATGTGTGGGTAACCACATAAACACTCAAGTGATGACAAAAAGCTAATAAGATTTGAAAATGGGCCCCAATACAGATCGCAGAAAGGAGATAGGACAGGTTCAGTAAAGCTTATATAATTTATTTGGTTGGAATTGTGCCAACAGGCACAAAGAATTATGAATCTATGATTTTTGAACATTCTGTAATAATTTTAAATATGAACACACTTGCCATGTTTATCCATTTACAGCATTATGGAGGGAAAAACCAGCACTGTGTTGAACTTGCCCCAAATTACTGAATTACATCTACAAAATAATACGTACAGAAATACACATTGTTGCAACTGCACAACCCACCAGCGCAAACACAGTCATCTTTAATTTTATTTATACATTTACCACAGCTTTCAAAGAACAGAAGAGTTGTCTTCTTCAGAATGTTCAGAAATAATTTAAACTTGCCAATTCTTTACACTTGTGACTAAATTAGCAACACCACGGTCAGTTTAGAAGTAAATAAATCAATAGGATTTTCATACTTCAGAACTTTTCCGAAGCTTATGTCTCATCAATTGGAATCATTAAAGATCTGATTCAACAATTCAGGTTATCTACACACTGAATTAACTTTTTAAAAAGCTTAGTCTCAAAATTACTTTTTTCCTTCTTTAATGTTTTCCAACAGTCCACACTTCCCCCAGAGATGTATCTAATTAAAATTTGCCCAACATGAAAAGAAATGTGTCAAAAATCATATGTAAAGGCTCTGCAGCTACGAAGCACAGGCCAGACAAACTCCCATGCAGATGGAGAAAAGAAAAATAAACCCTGTTTCTTTTGAACCATAAAGCTTGAGCTGCCCACTTGAAATTTAGACAAAACTTTAAAATTAGTTATAGACAATGGCAGTAAAAAACTTATGACTTGCATTGTGCATGTGTATCGATTCTATTATAAATAAGATGTTTTGGAATAAAAGCAAATCAAATTAATAAGAAGTGTAAGATTTATTTGTAAAATAATTCATTATTACAAAAAGTAGATCTCACTTACTCTTATTGACTGTCTGTATGGGTCTGACAACTGCTAGAAAAGACAGAAAAGTTGCACAATTATATTAATAGAAGCAAAATTATAATGGGAACTGACAACGTAAAAACCATCTTGGATAAATGAATAAGATTTCGATCAGTGTCTAATGCAATAATCTCACCCAAACGTAATCTTTCAGTGGCGATTTCAAAGAATTCTTCCGTTACATGGAACTCACTTTTTCTAAAACACCTTCATATATTCATGTCACCATTAGCAACAGGGTATTTAATGTAAACATTTTACAAAGAAGTCGCTGCTAATCATCTTCATCAGCCAAAATATATAGTGCATTGTGGCTATATATTACGTTGCACACTATCAATGGTCACTTTTTGAAAAATGAGCAAATGTTGTGCTCAAGAAGTTACCGTGATTAAATGAATGCTATGCCAAGATTAATCAGCCTAATTCATTTTAAATAGCCCATCTTCATGGATTACAAATTAGATTTCACTTTTCAATTGATTTTTAGGTTCGTATATTTTGTTACACAAGTACACTTCTGTGTGCATGGAACAAAACATCTCAGCTATTGCACTGACTGAGCTCTGCAGTGGTAAATGCTACAAGCTGATTTCAGAGTCAGGTACCACAAATGGCTTCCTTAATTCCCTGCCTGGGTGGAGCAAGTTCTCTCTTCATGACTGTGTTATTTGGCTTATTTATTGGAAAAAATGAACATTTTCAACAATCAGCATTAACAAAGCTTTAACTCAATTTGTCTTGCAATTATATCTATTGACCCCATCAGAATGTCAACATAAAAACATTTTTTTCAGTTTAGATATTCTAGAACTAAATAGCCTTTCAAATATATTGAAATCAACTCTGCATGTTTTCATGAACTCAAAAGGCATAACATTTCAATTGGTTTTCTCCATGTAGTGAAATGGAATATTAATACTATTCATATTCATTACAACCCTTCCACGCCAAAATGGCAACTTCCACATCAGCATGTTTCCTGTATTACAACAGTAACTACATATTTGGAAGTACTTAACTGACTGCAGTACAGACTGGGATGATGAGGTTATGAAAGCCACCAAATAAAAGCAAATCCTATCTTTTCATGATCCTTTCAGATTGTAAGAATCTTACTGGGTTTGAAAGTTTTTTGTAACTCCGAAAATGGCTTGCAGAACTGTGATTTATTGAGATCACAACATAAACTTGAAAACCATTAAAAAAGGTCACTGCTAAATATAAAAACAGAAGTGTTGGAAATACTGAGCAGGTCTGGCAGCAGTGAAGAGAGAAGCAGAAGTGATGGTCTGAGTCAAATGAGACTCTTGCTGCTTGAAATATCTGCCAATTCTTGAAATTCAAAAACATCTATGATTTTGTATACATTCATTTTCAAATCAAGATACCGGTTAATATTAGAAAAATCTAAACAACTGACTTTGAATGTAATATCTCACTCAATTTTTACTCAATTCAGAAAATGCATCAGAAACAACCCTGTAAACAAAACTGTTGAAAGCTGCAAGATGTCACACAGGAGGACTTCTCAGTCGTAAACTGATCAATGTTGACTAGCAGTTGCCAGTTTTGTGACCGGAGGGTAGATTTATATCTTGTGATATACACATTACTGATTTATAATGACCTTTTGCTACTGTTGGCAAATTCTGACCAAACTGGAAGTCAGTTCTGGATATGTTTGAATCTTACATTTGATTAGATATCTACTGAGACTGAATTAATGTCACAGTATAAATGGGTCAAATTCAGGGACTCGGGTTATATTTTAATAGAACCTAACCCTTTAAACAAAAATGGACAGCAAAGAGCCATGGAAACCAAATTTGGTTTCCGATCCTGCTTATGCTGTTTTGTTAATTAGCAATATAGATTCATACAGGATGAAGTCATTGTTACAACAATGACAGAATGAGGATTTTTAGGGACCAAAGTTAGATAAAGGGCTAATAAACAAAGATTTAATAGATTCAATGATTAAGCCTGGTCTTTTTTCTGGATTTCAACTTGTTGTGCAGCCAGTATCAGACAGTTTTCTTAAACACTGTTGCTAAGATGCCATCTTTCAAGGAAGTGATTTTTAATGAAAAATGCCACATCAAGATGTTATGAAGTAGCTCGTTTAGAATAGGAAGGGAGAGGATAAATTTAACAAGCTCTGACAGCACTTGATAGAAATGAGCTTGGAATAGTATTAACAGTGAGAATCTTTTAGATTCTGTGAGACAGACATCCGCACAAGCAGTCAAGAACAAAGTTGTAAAGTAAATCAAAAATATACTTGATGGTGTAAGGAACTCTGGAGCTGTTCAGTTTATCTACACTAAAGTGAAAATTCAACATGTATGTAATGAGGTCCTGACTAAAGATTTCAGGGTTGAAAGTTATTAGTTCATTTACCCTGGGGTCCTTCTGGAGTAGAGTGTGAGGAACTGCTCCTTGCCTGCTTGCTACATCAATTGGATTGGAAGTCTGGGGAAAGACAACACCGCATTCATATAATTAATGAAAAGTGGTCTGGTCCACTGAAATTACTACAGTGCAATGAAAAGGCCACAAAATCATGGAAAAGCCACTGGGCCAAGAAATTTCTGAATTTATGAAAAATGAATCGTTTCTGTAGCTGTTTTAGTAACTCAAACATGAGGGTGCTAGATTCTGAGATGATTACACTGAACTGCAAAAATGTATGAGGAGATATCTATGTATCCTTTAAATATTAAAGTTCTTAACTTTGGCTGTGCCTCTTATCTGGCTGCTGAGGTCAGTCACTTTTCCAAGGGGGTGGATGAAAGGGAGTTAACTTAGCAGCCTCCAGTCCTTCATGTCACAGAATAGCTCAGGTAGAGAAGGAATTCCTTAAAAATGATTAAAAGCAAGTTGGTTGAATAAGTCAGATTTAGCTGTGCCAATTCCAACAAAATTATCGCGGTCACTATCTCACTGAAATTGACAGAAACCTTTGGAGTCTAAAGATGCACAGGATAATGCAGAAATCCAGAAGTTGCTGCCAGTGATTCTGCACTTCTCCAAAGGGTGTGGTTGTTATGGTTCTTACAGATCGCACTCCCTGATAAGGAATTGCTGAAAAAGTCCAGTTTTAGGGTGTTAGTCTTCTGTAAAAACCCTATAAGAAGTTAGACCTTGCTGAACGAGGTGTAACTAGGCTTTCAATGATGTCATAATTTCAAAATTACTGCAAAACATGCCAATGGTCCCAAAACTAATTTTATATTTGTGGTATGTCAAATCTTTCCATACTGATTAAAAATCCTAGATACTTTAAAAAAGTTTTATTTCTCTTACAAAGTTTATTTTTATTTCAACTTTTACGTTGATTCAATCATAATTATTTTACAATCTGAAAATTTTGATCAAATCTGAAAGATGTTAAATACTTTTAACCTCCCTTGCTGTATGTGATCATTTCAGTGTGACTGGGCCCTTATTACTTGTCAAAATCACTGGTACCAGAGGCCAAGATTTCTCCTTAAAAAAACAGAACTGCATGAAAAACTCAGCAAATCTGGCAGCATCTGCAGAGAAAGCAGAATAAACGTTTCAGTTCCAGTGATCCTTCTTAAGGTTCTTGACTTGGTTTTAGGGGCTGTTGCTAGGCAAGGGAGAAGGTGCTAGAAATCACTGGATATTTGTGGGAAAGTTTATTTCAGGTCAGCACCACCCTAAATGCTGAGAGGATGTTTCATCTCGAGGGACAATCTGGAAGGAGACAGCACAACTTCAAAATAAGGGGACTCCTGCTGAAGTCAGAGATGAGGAAGAATTTATTCTCTCAATTGCTAATCTTTGGAACTCTCTTCCACAGAGAAGAGTGGAGTGGTCATTGAATGTCTTCAATATTGAGTGAAACAGATTTTTAATCCACAAAGGAGACCAGTGCGGGGGTGTGGATTCGTGATAGTGGTGGTTGATGCTTGCAGGAAAGTAGATTCGAGACAGCAAACAGATTAGCTGTGAACTCATTAATTGGCAGTACAGTCTTGATATGCCAAATGTCCTTATGCTGTTCTTTTTCCTTGTGATCTGATACAAAATCCAGGTCTTGATTTCACTCTTGCATGAAAACAGTGCTATAGTATTGAGATGGTCTTTATTGCTAAAACCTTTAAAATTAGAACATTCATGGGAAACTGTCAAAACTGTGCTAACAGTTATGAATGCCATTTCAGGTATTATTCATGAAAAACTCAAGACTACTAAAAGGTACATACAAAATATTAACTCATAATTAGTCAAGAACACACGTGGTAACACACACGCACAGAAACTGTGCAAACAGAAACCTAAATATTTTAACAGAGACGGACTTCAGAACTACTTAATTAGCTGTGGAGTGCTTTGGGATATCTTGAGGTTGTCAACGGCAAGATAGAAAGCAATTCATTCTTCTTTTTCATCATCAGTCTGTACATAACATTCAAGGTATAAGAAACTTATGTCGCAAAACTGATTTAAGGACATTTCACATCACAACTCTAAAGACACAAAAACTGAAATATTCAAATGTCACAGCCAAGAGAAATATTTCAACTAAGGTTTTCTTTTAGAATTTACCTAGAAAGCATTGAAGAGCTTAAGCATTACTTTATAAGGTGTGATGTCATTTAAGTGCTTGACTGAGTTACAACTCTGCATTGCACTCTCACGTAATTATTCTTTGTATAATACATTAATAGATGACAGTGCTCATTCTGCAGATTGCCAAGATGATACTGTGCCTGGATGCTTAAACTTACTATTCTATAAGATGTTATTTCAAAATTGGAAGAAAGCATTTTTGAAAGTTTCAACACTCATCATACATCGCTGAAAAATTTAAGTTTCATCATGTTCTGTTTCTTGTGACCTTGAATTAAGGATACTACATGGTTGCCATGAAATTGCCATTTGCCTACACTACGACAGTCAGATAATGAATAACCTGTTATACCTCTAACTGGCTCCAAGCTCAGCAAAGTGGAGTGCGAAGACAGTGAAATTGACTGAGGTAATCTGTCTCTCCCTACCTCAGTGACAGACGCTTCAGTCTGAAAAATGGAGGAGCGCTCAGCAGCGCCGACCCAGGCGAGCTTAATAACCCTGACAGATCATGGCAGCCCAGTGAAAAGCATTGTGCTCAGTCAGCATGAGCACATGCAAGTTAGGCCTTTAGGGCAAAAAAAAAATCATCTGCTCTACAGAACAAGGTAATTTGCTCATTTGAAATGGTTCCTACCATTATAATGCATCAGCCACAGGATTTTTGACTCCAAAGATGGGTCAAGTATTATTAACCTTCTGCAGTTTACCCTCCGGGCCTCCTCATCTACTGAACTTGGCATGTAAATTATGTGGAAATTTGCAGATCAAACTGGTCTCCTTTTGACAGATACATTGTTTCTCCACCCCCTCCCCCCCCCCCCCCCCCGATACCCACAGTTTTGTGCCTAGAAAATGCTGTACTTACTGATCCTGGTATAGTCATAGGTTAACCACATCAATCACCGCAGGTTTATAGTACCCATTTCTTAACAAAGTTTATGCAGAAAGCATGTAGCAAAGCTCAACTGCAGATAAACTGTTTGATAATTATAAATGTACAATTCATTGCTACTTTCCTTTAATACTATAGGATAGCTGCCTCAGTCACGACAAATCTTCAACACTTAACAGTAGTGTGATTTACTAATATTAAAATTGAAGAAGGGGCAGGAAGGAAGGAGAACTGGTATTGCCAGTCTCCCATTCCCATGCTTTTATTGTCATTAGTGAAATATCTTACAAGTCAGTTTTAGCCATTACAGAACAGATTTACATACCTTAGGTTGAAATGCTCCCTGAAGTGACCCAAAAGGACCTGAATGTGGAATCATGGGTGGCATGCCTGGCACTGTTGGAGCATATGGTGGGAAGAACTAAAATCAACAAGATATGAAGAGAGAATCAGTAACATAATGAACATTACACATTTAAGCAAATTGTAAACAATTCGAAGATGCATTTTACTTAAGAGCAAATTTACCAATTTATTTACACCACGTTATTGTCTAAAAACTATATCAGGTAACAGATACGATAGACACTTCACTGGTCAACATGGTGTTTAACTTGGTGTTTAACACAAAGTGTTTAACTGTCTGGGACATATCCCTACAAAATGCAAGATTAAAATAATTTTACAGGAAGACTCCCAAGTAAGCCTTTTTCCTGAAGCATCTAATATTTCATTTTCAACTTCACTCAAGACTAGAAAAGATATGGTACATTGTGCTTGTTTTCACCTGCTATCATCCCTCAATTTTATATTAGAAAATTAAATTATTGCTCTGAACTTGCATCATGTCTGTGAAGGACAACTATCCCCAAATGCCTAAGAGTTTCATCTTCAATGAAGCCCAATACAGTGAAATATCTTTATTAAATAGAAATGCAATTCAGTAACACAGTTTTTAGACAACTACATCCTTTATTTGTATTTGTAATCTAAACAAGTAAACATCCATCTATTTCTGCATTCCATGGGAAAGTGCTCGAAACATGTAACATTTTTCAAACAAGCTGCTAGCAGGAACAAGAAGACACTTGATTTGCACATGTGAGATAATGCCTCTGCTATCAATCAAGTAGCCCGGGATGCGCAATGACAAAATTTTGGTTTTTGCAACCCAAGGGGCGAGACTGTAGAAAGCACGTAGTGCCTTCAATTTACAATTCAAAATCACCTAATCTATATCTGGTCAGTTTCTGTTAGAAATGCAAATTGAGGCTAATTTGATGAACTGCAGATGCACTGGAAACCACAAGAGTAGAAACATCAAATTTAACATATGAAATGATGCTTGATCAAGATAACATTTATATAAAAAAAAGGTGCGAGCTGAAGTACACGCACAATTAGCTCTCAAAAAAAAAAGGACACTCACACTAGAATGTCGATAGAAAGGATTTTCAATTTTTGGTGTATACTTTTCAAACTGAAAGGAAGAGCAAAAACACAAGTTGTAATAGATTTATTTTGCCTAACATCTAAATCACTCTGTCATTGTGAGGCTGCCAAAATAAATTAAACATCTTCTGATCATGGTGTACAAATGGAATAGACTAATGAATGATCAATATTGGCTGCTAAATCATTTTTAACTTGGCATAAACTGCTAACAATTCTTTAAAAATCGATAAACAGCTTTTAATAATTACTTTTACATATTTCATCTTTAAACAATTAGGGGGCATTAAGAAATGGAAAGTCTTCATACGCAACCATTTGGCATGGCAGCTGCTGCTGAATATAATAACTATGTATACAGAACACATGCATAATTTCATTAATTACAGCCATTACCAGATGTCTGCCACTTAGTCAGCATAAACAACATTAATCACAAAAACATACACTAGGTAGATTATACACACATTTTTTTATGACCGTAATTAGACCACATGGTACTTTTTTGCATTAAAAAGTTGAAAACACATTCTGCCACAAGCAGTTAAGATGTTTCTCTTCATAATCTCTTTTCGGAAAATTTGGAAATTGTTTTTTTAAAACGAGTAGACATGTGTACAGTTTGCCCAAACATTATGGTTAGCTGGTGTGTAAATTAGAATAAATTAAGTTAACTGTTTTCAAGCACTGTTCAAAGTAAAGCAACAATAACTGGTTGAATATTAATGACCAAAATTCAATGGGTATATGCTCTTAAATGATTTTAATTATACATTCTTAACTCTAACTACGTTAAAAAAGCAATAGTGTTTGTGTGTCAGACGTTATCGAGCTCCTACTATTTTCAGTTCACAGAAATAAATATATATAGAAACAGCATGGTGGATATATTTATACTTCATTCTTCCACACTGGGCTACTGTGGTATTTTGCTTTTGCAAGTACGCAATGCTTGCATAGCATATATTTAAGGTCACATTCAATTGTTTTATATTGATGAATTAAAAAAAAAAAATCAATAAATTGAAGTTTAGTGCACTTCAATTTAAACCCACATCAATGCAAAAAACACAGAACAAAATGTGTTCACAGGTTTAGAAAGGATTTGTAATTTCTTAATCTTTTGACCACACAACACTTTAAAGCGTTATCAGATACTTTGGGATGTTATACTACTTTAAATGCATGATATAAATCCAAGTTATTGCTGCTCATCAAGTTCCGAAACATTTTTTCTTCTGACTGTTCTCAGTTTGGGATATTTTAAATTAGCACATTAATAACTTAATAGGATCCTATTCTCTTTAAATAATAATTGATGGTGACTGCTAATAGGTTGAAGCCTAAAGTACTCTATTAGAATGTATACAAACAAACAAAACAATCTCAAAACTGATATGTGACCTTCCACCTTAAATGGTTGTATGGTCCAAAGATAGCACAGGAATTTCAGAATACAAAAATAAGTGCCACTGGTATTTTTCTTTTCAAGAACCACATTAGCCAACCCGTGGTCGCTATGGCAAAAAAGATGGAAGTTTTTTTTTGTAAGGGGAGAGGGGAGTCAAGAGATGCTCTACTTATCCTCACTTTTCTGCCTGGGGGATGCACCAGAGATGGTGCAGTGGGCGGCATGAGTGGAGTCGGTGGCAGACTCGCAGGAAAAGGAGCAAACGTGTGCTGATGTGTGTGTTGATGCGTGTGCTGATGCTGGTGTTGATGCTGATGGTACTCTGCTCTCAAGAATGGTGGCGGGGCCAGCGACCCTGCCCTGTCGGAACTCTGAACCAAAAAGCGGTTGTTCAACTCCTGCCTCAGCAGATCATGCTCTGGAAGAGAAAAAAAAAACACAAGGGCCGTGGGCCAGTCAGTTGGAAAAAGAAATTCCAAATATTCACCTGGCATTCCCTGTTTCTGCAGGTCATGCTGTGGTGGTTTTCTACGTGAGGACTCATTGGTGGAGGTAACAGAGATGCCTGTGACAAAGCACCAATCAGAATTCCCGACTGAGGCTGACAATACATGATTGGTTGGTTGAATGATATCAACAGGCTGGTATCTAAAGACAGAAGAGAACCATATGAGTCATCCCAGCAGAAAACAAACTGGGGAAATGAGAAACACACACATAGTCTACTTCTAATGGAGATAGCTAACACACTACTTGTCTCCATAAGAGCAGACAGCAATATTGTTATTTGAAATATGTCCACTGGACATTGAAATAGTTAGCATGTTTGCAAGATACCATTAGATATTCATTTAATCTGGAAAAGTGCATTGTGAGCTTGGAATCAAAAACCATTTACTTTTTACACAGGCACTTCAGAGCTCATTTGCGCAGGTTTAAGCTGCCAAAACTTACAAATACTCTCAATCACCTTTACTGCTGGTAGCATGACAACATCAGCAGTATACTGAAAACTTTGTTCTAAAACAAAACAAAATCATTATCTGCTCTTATGAGTGCATGTCCCTTGATATAATTTCAGACAATTGCATTCAATACAACTTCAAGAAAAAAAACACTTTGAATTATGCTACCCCACAAGACAAACACATTTGAAAAACTACTGACTGAAATATAATTATCCTTTGAGTTAAAATAAATGGAATGATTAAATACAAATACAATTCAAGGGATGAAACACTATATTCTTGTCAATTAGCAATACAATAGTCTTGGCTGACATTACTGACAATTTCAGGCGGGTTTTGAAAAGTTACAATAAAACAGATACGATTTTACTTAACACTCCCCCAAAAGACCTTCTTTGCAGTGGTGGTCAGTATAATTATTTAAACATGACAGTTATAGTAGAGAAATATATCTAGCTTGTTGAGGACTGTTAAACATCATTCAAAGTTTCCAGGCAATGAAATACAGAGGGGATTTGAATACTCAAGTAGACTGAAGCAAGGATTTTGTATTAAGATAGTCTTGCTGGGAGAAGGGTAAGCAAGTAACAAGGCTGAAAGTGGAGGTACACAGAATCAGAATTTCCCCTTCCTTTCCTACTCAAATCTATAACACACAGAACTGTAATTAAGCAATTTCTTTGTTCTTTGGGTCTTCAGAAAATGTGTGCTGCATTTGAAGTCATCAGGGAGAACAGTTCATCTGCTGTCCGATTTTATCAGTCCTGCTTTTTAATTTGAGATTCATAATGATCAAAAGGCCAATGTGCTTAAATTCTAAAAGTAATATACGAATTTTGAAAGCATTAGGTTATTGTCTCTGAGCACAAATCTCATGTTTTGATTTTGACTCTTCCCACATTATCTTCATGCAATGACGCTTCCTTATCTCTCAAAGCCATTTCTATCTTGGGAATTGAACTGAACAAACACAACATTCACTTTTCTTGAAAAAGTCAATTTTACTCAGGACTAGCTGATGTGAAACATCAGAGCCCTTAAAATAAAATAGGCATTTTGATGAATTCAAAAGGAATTGAAAATGTTAACAAGATCCTACATGACAGATGTATCCTACAGATAAAGCTCAACAAAATCTTCAGACTTTGGGAAATAAGAATCTGCACATCTGCACCTACCTGAATAGCCAGGTCCTGCAGGGTGACCCGGTACAACAAGGCTGTTTGACGTTAAAGGAGGTGGTGGTGGTAAGGTAGCTGGTGTTGCAAACATGGCGTGGTGATGAGGGTGAGTCTGAGGCCTCAGGGAGAAATTGTGTGAGGTAGCAAGGCTTGGAATAGATAGGGGCAGCACTGGAGTAGATGAACTTAAGGAGTGGATTTGGGGGGATGAAGGCAAGTGTTTGGGTAGGCTGATGCTTGCAGCGCTGCTGGCACTGCTACTCCTGCTGCTGAAAAAAGAAAAATTGATCATTAGCTAACGTACGTACAAAACATAATAACAAAAATACATGTGTACCTCATCTTTGGCACTAAAGCAAAATAGTGATTTCCTGCATAATCTCTACTTCACAACATATTAGAACAATTCTGGGCTAATTAATTTCACATTAGCTAACCAAAACTGTTACATACGACTTATGAAAATTCAATCTCACTGTTTCAGCTTTTGCCCATTACAAAGGGCAACTATTTACCTTGATGGTGTCTTCTAAGATTTTATTTGTAATTATCCTCCCATGATCTTGTAATGTTGATTAGAGGTTCAGTTAGCTCGGTTGGCTGCCTTGCAACTCAGAATAACACCAACTGCATGGGCTCCATTACTGCATCTCCTGTCATTACCATGAAGAACTCTCTTCCTCAACCCCTTCCCTCACCTGAGGCATGGTGACCTTCAGGTTAAATCACCATTAGTCATCTTTCTCTCTAATGAGAGAGCAATCCTATTGTCTGATAGGCCTATGGCAACCTTACCTTTATCTATAATGTTAATTACTACACTAGCATAGTTACAAAAAGTTAGGATAATGACGACGATGAAAGACAGACATTTTCTCAAAGCTTTTCATCTTGTATTTAATCAGGAAAATTTAGAAGAATACCAATTCAAGGAAAAAACATTTTTTACACAATGCGTTAAGAAAGGGAGAATGCTGACTGGTTGGCTAGCGAACCCTGATTGATAGAAGCATTACCATGGAGAATGCACCAATTAGTGATAATTCACAAATAACCTTCAGGCTATAAGTGGTAACTTTGCCTGCCTCTGACCCAGGAGGCTGATGTTCAAATCGAACCTGCTCCAGTGTTGTGTAATAAGATCTCTGCACAGGTTGATTAGAATGTGTCAGGCTAGGAAAGTAGTAGTCTAGTGGTAATGGCACCAGACTAGTGATCCATGCTCTAGGGACAAGGGTTGAAATCCCATGATGGCAGATGGTTAAAATTTGAATGCAATGCAATAAAAAAAAAAGGAATAAAAAGCCAGCATAATGGCAATTAAGTAATCATTGTTGTTAAAAACCAATTTGGTTCTTTGCAGAAGCAAAAGAAGTTCAAGTCCCACTGCTCCAGAGTGTATCATAGAATATGATTAAAAATATCCGCAAGATTGAGGGTTTACAAAGACTCAGCCAAATTCTATGTGGCTTCTTGGCTTTCTATACCTGTCCGCAATTTAAAGGGCTCTTGTGGCACCGTGCTAATGGCCCTACCTATGAGCCAGGCGATCTGGGTTCGAGACCCTTCTGTTCCAGAGCTGTAGAAGATCTCTGAACAGGTTGATTAGAAGATACCTTAACTGCCAGGAATGATATTATTGCATTGATGAGAAGTGGGCATTGCTGACTTTATTTGTTACCCATCCACAACTGCTGTTGAAATGAGTGGCATTTCAGATGGCAGTAAAGAGCCAACAACATTGCTGTGTGTCTGGAGCGAGATGTAGGCAAGAGACATTAGTGAACAAGATGACTTTTTTAATGACAATATGACAGTGGCAACACGATTGGCATTAGGCTAAATTTTAATTCCAGATTTTTTTTTTAACTGAATTATGATTTCACCCTCTGCCAAGGTACGATTAAAACCCACATCCCTAGGACGTTAACCTGGGGTTCTGTATTACTACACCAAGATTATTATTAGTCTGGCATCATCTCCACCAACATGTAGCTTCCAGCACACACAAGTGCATCACATTGCGAGCCCAACTAACTATCCTGAGTTGTGTGTACTGGAAGTTAATATGTTAGTACATAGGGTAGTGTTCTTTGCAGATAAGAACACGTACCTGCAGATATTTTCTGATCAACGTGTTCGGAAATGTTATTATATACCTCTGACGCAGGTGGGACTGAACCCAGGTCTTCTGGCTCAGATGTAGGGACATCACTATTGTGATACAAGGGCCCCCTAAACACAGAATTATAAAATCCCTAAAGTGTGGAGTGAGGCCATTCAACCTATCGAGTCTGCACCAACCCTCCAAAGAGCATCCCACCCAGACACAGTCTCCCATCCGATCCCCATAATCCTGCAATTACCATGGCTAATCCACCCAACCTGCACATCTTTGGATTGTGGAAGGAAACCAGAGCGCCCAGTGGAAACCCACACAAACATGGAGAGAACGTGCAAACTCCACACAGACAAACTCCACCCAAACCTGGTTACCAAACGCTGAGGCAGTATTGCAGACCACTGTACTGCCCGTATACCTGCACTGCACCTATTTCAATATATAACAGGTGACAGTCATTTACTAGTTCATTTCTCAGGGCTATGCTCTGCTCAGTCAGCTGCCCGGTTTAAAATTTAACGAAAACCTGGCCATTAACTGTCGACCAATTTTTGTGCATTCTTCGTTGTAATGCCTCCACCAATTATTGTCTACTTGCCAACCAACTAATCAGCACTCTCCTCTGAAACAGTATAAATGGTTTTCCCCTTAAATTAATATGCTTGAAAACCATCTTGATGAGCACAAGCTTCAACAAAATGGTGTCTCTTTTTCTGGTAATACTCAAGTTCTGTACTACCAAATGACTAGAAGTTAATATGGGCAATTCATGTGATTATTCCTTAAGTGTACAGTATATGTGAAAATACCTTCTCTTCACATCTGGATGTTTTGCAGTTAAAATATTAGATGAGGTGGTTTGCTCACAAATAAACATCAATCTCATACACTGGAAAACATGGTCTGAAACAACTGTGCCCACTTTTACTCTAAACTGAAAATCTGGAAACTGCTATCAAGATTATGATGACTCACCTCCCCAGTGATGTGGTTTGAAACACAAGGCAACTATTAACTGCAATATGGCAGTCACCTGTGCTGTGCAAATAATGCAACATTTAACTGAAGTATGCGCTAAAATGTACAAATGCAGCTATTTAAAACAAATACAGCTGAGAATTTACATCTTAAATATATTTTCAACTTTCAGGCATGTTCAAAGGCATTTAAGGTGGCATTTCTTCAGATCGGGGGTGATTTGCTCTGGTAATTTGATATACTATTATAACAAAAAATTAATTAGTCAGAAGAAAAACAGGGCTTTACTGTTCAAAGTTCCGCAATTCTTTCATTGGATATATAATTTCCTTTCTGAAGGTAAATGGGCCACTTATTTGTTGACAAACTGTTTAACTTTTTGGTTTCATTATCTTGAAGTTAGCACATTCTCAGCCTATTGAATCATATCTGAAATTATATAGCACAGTTTTGTTCAGGATCTAGGAATGTCAGTGAAACAATTATTTCTGTTTACATTAAATGTAGCATTGGTCAAGTCAAGAGGGCTAACATTCAGGCTAATATGAACTACCGTCCACTTGGTTTAAATGCTGACTACTGACAGCATTATTTATAGCTCTTGCGAGCCTGTTTCCAAATAAAAAAAGAACAAAATGAACAGTCTTTCTGTTGCATGGCAGATTTAGCAATTAACTAATTGTGCTAATTTCATATCAGTTTGATCAGCCAATGGTTTAAAAAGTAGATCAAAGTGGTGTTTGCAAAAATTACTAATGGTTGTTGATCAGGTAAACAGAGGTTGATATAGCATTGAGAACTACTCAATCTAAGAAACAGGTTTTCAGAACTTAATTATTATTTCAAACACACTTTACGATTATATAAAAGGCTGTAAGCTACATTAGATGCACATTACAAGTCAGTTGGAACATATCACAGATAGTGGCCATAATTTAGTATTAAAGAACAGAACCATTACCTACTGTGCAATATGGAGGTAATAGTAATGAAGCAGTGCCAGAATTATAACTTGCATTTCTGCAATGCCTTTAACATAGTAACAATTCCAAAGCACTTCACAGGATTGCTATCAAACAAAATTCGGCGATGAGTCATACAGAAATACTAAATGTTAAAATATTAAATATTGGTCAAAGAGGTGGATTTTAAAGAAGCATTTATAGGGGGAAGCAAGAAACTGTGAAGTTTAAAACTAAATTTTGCAGTTAATTTATTTTTAACAAAAGGTAGGCTGCTCCACTGAAAGAAGTTCTGCAATAGAGCTCAGAATCTACAGCAGTCAGTAATAGAGATGAAGAAAACTGAAAGTGCACATATGCCCAGAACTGAAAGATGGCAGAATTACCTGGGTTTGAGGTAATGATTGGAAATGGCAAGGCCATGGTGATATATGAACACAAAGATAACATTTTTAAACAACATCAATCTATTAATAATTATTGAGGATTTAGGTAGTGCTACTGGATTGTGGCCACAGGGATGAAGGGTAAGTCATGTTAAAAATAGTGAGTTAAACAAAAGCTGAGCTCATATTATGGCAGGTGGAAGATGGTAGTCTGTCTTAGAGAAGACTGGAAGAGGCAAGTTTGGGTTACAAGAGTACAAAAGATGATTTTAGCCGCAGATGGGCACAAGACCAAATCATCTGGTTATAACTATGTTGCCGCTTGTGGAAGCTTGCTGCAAGCAAATTGGTGGTCATATTTCCCACGTATATAGAGAGTGGCTACGCTTCAAGAGTACTTTATTGGTCATGATGTACTTTGGGACATCCAGTGGTCATAAAACATACTACAGAAATACAAGTTTTTCTTTCAGGAAAATACCCTGTGCTTCGAATTCTATCTAATAGATAAACTCAAAAGTGATATGTGCTGTGGGTCCCTTCTTTCTCGTCCTTCTTAACACATCATGCAGCATTATGTTTATCACTATAACTGGGTGAAAATCCCCACGGATGAAGGTAACGGGACACACCGATTGTACTAAACTTGGACTAGACTTGGGTCACTAATTAATTGTATATTTCTGCATCCACCATCTCAAAATAATTTTTGGTTAACAATTTTGAAAATCAGTAAACTTCACTATTACAATCCTAACTTGTCACGCATCACTCTTCCTGAAGCAGTAGCTACAATTAAACAAACAGCTGAATATTTTCTTCCAATCTTAATATTTAACTTGTACCCCATGCTTAAAATTTCTGTTTTTGGCATAATGATTAGAGTCTAACAATAGCAGTTTTCAATGGACCTAGGTGAAATGTATTAGTGGTTTTGCAGAACTTGTGTGAAATCAGTTTTTATTCTTGGTTTCAATATTAACACTATAAAAAAAATGATACACAGCTTTGTCAAAAATAAGTGGGCTGAACTAACGAAGCAGGTTTCGGGCTGCAGTGAATACATGCATGCTAAGGTTGGTGCTAAGGTTGTTTGGCTTTCACAAATATTCACTCATAAATAAAAAGTGGAGGCTTGAACAAAATCTAGACTTTTATCTTTGGAACCTTGGTTCAAATCAACTCTAGACTGATTGAGTGAAAATCCCTCAGTGGGACAACACAAAACAACCCCTAAATTTTGTAATTAGATTCAGAGATAATTGAATAACTTTCCTAGGAAATAGGAAAATACCAGGCTATTGTAGAAGCAAGCGCTCCAAAGTAGAGTGAGAGTTAGTGTCACTGCACTTGGATGAAGTGGTAATACAACATACCTGGAAGCACTTAATGAACTGTGCCAGATGCAGATAGGGGTCTCGACATTAGAACCAATACTGCTCACCCAGAACACAAAATCCAGATACCATGTTGATTCTGAAAGTAATTTAATATCTTTCCTCCTTACCTGATACTGTTAAGACTGCTGAAAGGTATCTGGTGATGAATTTGGTGATGGACAGGAGGCTGCGTGTGAATTTGAGACAGAGGATAATGCTGTATTTGGGGCTGTAATTGTGGTGTTGGATGTCTTGTTTGCGGTTGTGCCTGGTAAACAGTCTCCTTTACTGTTGGACTCGCCGTGCTATTGGAAGCACACGCTGAAGAAGCTGGAGGTACAACAGCAGCTGGAGGACTTGGCACCAGTGGCACAAAGGGCGACTCCTTGCTCTGTTCCTGGCTACGCTCTAGTCCAGAAACCTTGGAAACACCTGGTCCCTTTGTTTCAGGTTTCTCATTCAACGTCAGACTGCTTCCAGTGAAGCTTGAACCTAGAAAATGAAAGAAAAACAAACCTTTTCTAAAGTGTTTATGCAGTACATTTCCATGCTTAATCATCACTGGCTGATTCACCTCTCCGAGGAATACAGTCAGCTTTAATAACTCACTCCTAATTATTGTTAAATGCCTGTCGATTCAGGTCTTTGCCAAGCACATTCTAGCATAAAATGATTATGTTGCAGTGGAGCTCTGAAAAGTTCACAGCCTTTCCCCATTGTGCACTGATCAAAATCCTTAGCTCATTCATGCCTATTAATATTTAAGGATTAATTAAATGTAGGGGGTTTTATCACAAATTTAATAGCATTCCCCACAATTTATTAAAAAAAAACTACCTGTTTAAACCGTCAAAGAGGCCAATATCTCAGCCCCGCGGTCCAAGCATAATCCATTTGCACAAATTACAATCAAATGAATATGAGGGAGGCAAAGTGGCATGGATATTAACACTAATTGCTGTCTAGCTGCAAACAGCACATCCTTGCTGCAATTTACTTAATGAAAATCTGTTTAGTTTAATTGCTTTGACACTGTTCTCTTTATCTCAATGAATGCATGTATCAAGTCAGCTTTGCAGGTCTTGCTTCTGCAATAATAGTCTATAGGATGAAATAACAGGCACTGAGGCCTGTGTTTACATCCTGGGCCTAATCTCTTCACTCAACAAAAATCACATTCCAGCTGGCTCAGCCTGGTCAGAGTTAGATAATCCCAAATACACAAAGGCAAACAAAAAGAAAAATATCTTTAACACAAGAACTAAACTTCAGGCGTTAAGAGACTTTGCAGCATAGCTTATCTAGGTTAACAGGTTCATCATTTAATTCAAACACTTCAGTTAACTTTTAATTTATTTCTTCCACACTTTCAAACAATTATTAATCCAGTAGTCTTTGTTAAATGTTCATTTTCTTATATAAAATGGTTTCTTCCAACAATGAAGGCAGATGCCACTTGTCAACTTATATCATTCATGTTCTATACTGCAAATAGTGACACAGATCGATCACTTGCCTTCCCTCTTTGGGCCAGGAAAGGCATGCCTCAGAGACAATCTCTGCGTAATATCAGAACACTTTATTCTGGGAACCTCCCAAGCACGCCAGAATCTTGCCACAGTAGGACAATGTTTATTAATCCACATGCTTTAGAGCACTCCTGCTAATGGTGATGAGAACCTTCAACAGTCTTGACCTGAGGCTTTACAATTCTCTCACTTAACCTTTCCATCTCTCAACCTCCCTCTCCTTCAAGACCCACTTTGTAAACAGTACTTTCTGACAAAACATTTTGTCACTCTTCCTAATTTCTCTTTAATCCATTTTTGTTTGATTACGTTTCTGTGAAATTCACTAGAAATCAGGGAAATCCATTACAATGGAAAATAGTGAATAAACGTCTTTTACTCAAAAAGGGAGTGAGACAGAAAGCAGGAAAGTACAGTTCAGTTAGCTTCATATCTGTCATAAGGATAATGCTACAAGCTATTAAAGTCTTTAAAGCAGGCACTTAGAGTCAAGGTAATCAAGCAGAGTTAACGTAGTTTTGTAAAAGGAACATTATTGAATGGTAGAAGTGGCACAAGAGGTTACATGCTCCTGTATCATATGTTCACTTGCTCCTTCGTCCAAGTAATTTACATAGATTGTAAGATGCTAAGGCCCCAGTACTGATCCATGTGGCATAACTGTTACACCTTGCGACCAGAAGTGACTATTTATAACTATACCCTTTTTCCCGTTAGCTGGCTAATCTTCTGTCCAAGCCCGTATCTTACACCCTGGGCTATGAGCTTTCATTTACCACCAGTAGTATCTTATCAAATGCATTCTAGAAATCCAAATACAGTACAGCCACTGGTTCGTACTTTTTCCACGGCACGTGATTACTTCAAAGAGGTCTAATAAATTGATTACACATGATCAACAGTCCAGGGATGTGCAGGTTAGGTGGATTGGCCATGCTAAGTTGCCCGTAGTGTTCAGAGATGTACAGGCTAGGTTGCTTAGTCATGGGAAATGCAGGATTACAGGGATAGGTTAGGGGGATGGGTCTGGGGGAGACGCTCTTCGCAGGGTAGATATGGACCCCACACTGTAGGGATTCTATGATATGATATCTGTCTGCAAGCCCCTTTCATCTTTTCACCACTTGCTTTCTTAACTCTCTCTATGTTATCTGCAAATTTAGCTAGCATGTCTTTATTCTACTCATCTATGATGTAAATTGAAGAAGGTTGAGGCCCCATTTATATCCTTGTGGGACTCCATTCTTCGCATTCTGCCAATAAGACAAAGACACATTTATGCACACTGTTTGTTTTGTGCCAGTGAGACAATCTTCTATCTATGCTAATACATTCCTGCCTACACCAATAGCTTTTAGTTCTGCATAACCTTTGATGTGGCACCTTAAGTGCGTTCTGGAAATCTACACAAGACCATGAAGACATAGGAACAGAAATTAGGCCATTCAGCCAAATGAATCTGCATCCCCATTCATTCATGGCCGATAGGTTGAAAAACCTATTCTTCCACTTTCTCCCCATAACCTTTGATCCTCTTGACAATCAAAAACCTATCTATCTTTGTCTTAAATATACTTAATCACCTGGTCTCCACAGCCCTCTGTGGTAATGAATTCCACAGATTCACCATTCTCTGGCTGAAGAAGTTTCTCCTTATTTCAGTTCTAAAGGGTCTTCCCTTTACTCTATGGTTATGACCTCAGGTCCTAGTCTCTCCTGCCAATGGAAACAACTTCCCAATGTACACTCTGTCCAGGCCTTTCAATATTCTTTCAGTTTCAATTAAATCCCCTTTCATCCTTCTAAACTCCATCGAGTATAGGCCCAGAGTCCTCAAATGTTCCTCATATATGTTAAGCCTTTCATTCCTGGGATCATTCTCAGGAACCTCCTCTGGACCTGCTCCAGGGCCAGTAGATCCTTCCTGAGGAATGGGGCCCAAAATTGCTCACAATACTCTAAATGTGATCTGACCAGAGCTTTATAAAGCCTCAGAGGTACACCCCTGCTTTTCTATTCTAGTCCTCTCAAGATAAATGGCAACATTGTATTTGCCTTCCTAATTACCGACTCAACCTGCAAGTTAACCTTAAGAGAATCCTGGACTAGGATTCCCAAGTCCCTTTTGCACTTCAGATTTCTGAATCTTCTCCCCATTTAGAGGATAGTCCATGCCTCTATTCTACCTACCAAAGTGCATGACCTCACACTTTCCGACATTGTACTCCATCTGCCTCTTCTCTGCCCACTCTCCTAACCTGTCTCAATCTTCCTGCTGCCTCCCCGCATCCTCAATACTACCTGTCCCTCCACCTGTTTTTGTATCATCTGCAAACTTAGCCAGAATGCCCACAGTTCCTTCATCTAGATCATTAATGTATAAAGTGAAAAGTTGAGGTCCCAACACTGATCCTTGTGGAACACCACTTGTCATCGGCTGCTATCCTGAGAAAGACCCTTTTAACCCCACTCTCTCCTTTCTGCCAGACAGCCAATCTTCTATCCATGCTAGTACCTTGCCTCTAACACCTTGGACCCTTATCTTACTCAGCAGCCTCCTGTGCAGCACCTTATCAAAGGCCTTCTGGAAGTCCAGATACGTAACATCCATTGGCTCTCCATAGTCTAACCTGCTCGTTACCTCCTCAAAGAACTCTAAAGATTTGTCAGGCATAACCTCTCTTTGATGAAACCATGCTGACTTTGCCCTACTTTACCATACACTTCCAAGGATTCAGAAATCTCATCCTTCATAATTAACTCCAAAATGCTACCAATGACTGAGGTCAGGCTAATCGGCCTATAATTTCCCGTCTTTTGCCTTAGTCCCTTCTTAAACAGGGGGGGTTACATTAGCAATTTTCCAGTTCTCTGGGACTCTCCCTGAATCCAAGGATTCCTGAAAGGTCAGCACTAATGCCTCCACTATCTCTTCAGCTATCTCCTTCAGAACTCTGGGGTGGAACCCATTTTGTCCAGGTGACTTATTTTCCTTCAGACCTTTCAATTTTTCTAGCACCTTGTCCTTGGTGATGGCCACCATACTCAGTCCTGCCTCCAACTTGCTTCAATTTTTAAGATATTACTTCTGTCTTCCACCGTGAAGACTGACGCAAAGTCTTTGTTCAATTCCTCCACCATTTCTTTTGTTCCCTGTTACTAATTCACCAGTGTCATTTTCCAACAGCCCAATGTCCACTTTTGTCTCTCTTTTGCCCTTTATACATCTAAAGAAACTCTAATTTTTTTTTAATCTTACTGGCTAATTTACCCTCCTAATTAATCTTCTCCCTCCTTATTTCTTTTTTCGTTGTCCTCTGTTCACCTTTGTAGGCTTCCCACTGCCTTTTGCCACACTGTATGCTTTCTCTTTTGCTTTTATGCTGTCCCTGACTTCCCTTGTCAGCCATGGTTGCCCCATCCTCCCTTTAATACGCTTTTTTTCCCTCTATTACTGTGTCTCCTGAATTACTCCCAGAAACTCCAGCCATTGCCATTCCACTGTCTTTCCTGCTCGGCTCCTCTCCCAATCAATTCTGGTCAGCTCTTCCCTCATGCCTCTTGACTTTATTCAAATGTAATACTGTTACATCTGATTCCACCTTCTCCCTTTCAAATTGCACAGTAAATTCAATCATATTATGGTCACTACTCCCTCAGGGTTCCTGCACCTTAAATTCCCTTATCAAGTCTGCCTCATTGCACAATATTAAATCTAGAATTGCCATTCTCTGGTGGGGTCTACCACAAGCTGCTCCAAAAACCCATCTCATAGACACACCATATGTCTACAGACTCCTCTTTTTCCAAGTTATTCAAGCCCTCTGAAGTAGTAAAAACCGAAAGAACTGCAGATACTGTAAATCAGAGACAAAATCAAATTGCTGGAAAAGCTCAGTAGATCTGGCAGCATCTGAGGAACGGTCACTGACCCGAAACATTGATTTCTCTCCATAGATGCTGTCAGACCTACTAAGCTTGTCCAGCAATTTTTGTTGCCTTTGAAGTACTACATTGGTTAAACATGACTTCCCCTTCATGTAAACATGCTGATTCTTCCAGATTGCCTTGAATTTTTATAAGCGCTCAACTACGATCTCTCTAAATGATTGATTCTAACACCTTTCCTCCAACAGACATCAGGCTAACTAATCTACAATTTCCAGTTTTCTGTCTCTCTCCTTTCTTGAATAGAGGGTTGTATTTCTACTTTCCAGTCTCATAGAACCTTGCCAGAATCTAGGGAATTTTGGAAATTCCACACTAATGAATTTACTTGCTCTTTAACCGACTCTTTCATGCCCTGAGAATTAAGGCCATCAGGATCTAGGTACTTTTCAGTATTCAGCATCAATAGTTTCCTTAGTATCACTTCCCAGACTGGAGGCCGGTGAGGGGCAGGCGAGACCCATGCGAAGCGGAGGCGAGGCCTCAAGTTTTGAAGCCGGTGAGTCTGTGCTAGCATGGACATGGGTGAAAAAGTCTGCAATTTGAGTACTTTTAAAAACTCTTTATTCTTATGCTGGATTTTTTATTTATTATTCTTTCAATTTTGTACCAAATACTTAAGCATATGTACCTAGGTGACATTGTAAACTTTTCACTGTACTCATTCAAGTCCACATGACAATAAAGCTTATTCTAATTCTGGATCTAAATCTAAAGCTCATTCTAATTGTCATGTTTGTAATTCCAATAAGTTTCTCTCTCCCTTCATCTCCTGATTTTGAGCTACTACTGGAATGTTTTTGTTTCCTCTACGATGAAGACAGAGCAAAACATGTTAATTTCATCTGACATTTCCTCAATCTATTACTAACTACATGTTCTCTCTCTGGATACAGTTGTCAAATTTTGTACATAGAATAGAATCCCTACAGTGTGGAAACAGGCCCTTCGGCCCAACAAGTCCACACCGAACCTCAGAACATCCCACCCAGACCCACCCTCCCAACAAACCACCTAACCCACACCTCCCTGAACACTATGGGCAATTTAGCATGGCCAATCCACCTAACCTGCACATCTTTGGACTGTGGGAGGAAACCGGAGCACCTGAAGGAAACCTACGCAAACACAGGGAGAATGTGCAAACTCCACACAGACAGACGCCTGAGGCTGGAATCGAACCCGGGTCCCTGGCGCTGTGAGGCAGCAGTGCTAACCACTGAGCCACCGTGCTGCCAAAGATGACAAAGACTGCTAAGTTGTGAAGAGGGCACGATGGTTTCTTTAAAGAAGGATGTGAACACATTGGAAGCAGCTCAGAGAAGGTTTATTACACTAATGCTAATGCATCAATCTTTAGCCAGAAATGGCAAACTAATGATCCTTCTCAACTACCTCCCAAAGTCTCAGCATTTCAGATGCCAGCCTTCAACCAATTTGATACAGTCCATCTCATCAAGAAACAGATGAAGACAGTGGATAAGGCAAAGGTATGGGCCCTGACAACATTCCAGCAATAGTATTAAAGATTTGTGCTCCAGACTAGCAGCAACCCTAGCCAAACTGTTCCAATATAGTTACATTACCCAAACAACAATGTCAAAAATTGCCCAGGTATGTTTTATCCACAAACTTATCATAAATGCCAGCCAGCTAATTACCGTAAATATACTCTCGATCATAAGCAAAATGCTAAAAGGTGTTATTGACAAGGCTGTCAAGTGGTACTTACAAAAGGAATAGTTAGTGATGTTCGGTTTGGGTTCTGCCGTGGCAATGTGACTCCTGACCTCCTCATAGCTTAATTTAAATGCAGACAAAAGAGCTGAATGCCAATGGTCAGGGATGAATGACTGCTCAAGACAGCATTTGACTGAGTATGGCATCAAGGAACTTTAGCAAACAGGAGTCAACAGGAATTGGGGGAAAACTCCTCTGGTTGGGGTCATACATAACACAATGGAAGTTGCTTGAAGATAATCAGCTAAAGGACACTTTTGTAGGGAGTTCCTCAGGGGTCGTGTGCTCGGCCCGACCATTTTCAACTGCTTCATCAATGACCTTACCTCCATCAAAATTGAGGATGTTCATTGATGACTACATAAGTTCCGCACCATCCTGAGAGTTACTGTTGACCAAAAATTGGATATGAATTTGGCTACAAGAGCATGGCATAGGCTTGAAATTCTGCATTGAGTAACTCACTTCCTGTTTTCCCAACTCCTATCCACCATCCAAAATTCAGAAATGTGATGGAATACTCTACACATGCCTGGATGAAAGCAGCCCCAACAGCACTCAAGTAGCTTGACACTATCCAGGATAAAACAACCCATTTGACTGGCATCCAACTCACCATCTTTAATATTCATTCCCTTCAACAAAGACATGGAGTGGTAGCAGCCCGTATCATCTACGGGATCTGCTGCAACTCCCGAAAACTGCTCCAAAAGAATCTTCCAAAACCGTAACCTCTAACACCCAAAAGGACATGGGCAGCACATACATGGAAACACCACCACTTGCAAGTTCCCCTCCAATTCACAGACCATCTTGACTTGCAACTATAATGCCATTGCTTCATTGTCACTAGGTTAATGTCCTGGAACTTCTTAACAGCACGGCAGCACCCACACTCCAAGGACTTCAGCAGTTCAGTGAAAGCTCACCAACACCTCCTCCAGGGAAATGAGGGATGGACAATAAATATTCTCCTAGTCAGCAACGACTGTTTTCCATGAACGAATACAGAAGGATCTCACATTAAAGATAGAAACAAGGAAAAATTTTAGCCTTCAGAGAGTTGTTCCTCTTTAGAATTCTCTTCCCCAGACCAGGTTGGGTCACTGAAACTGGTTAAGGCTGAGTTAGATCAATTTTTGATGCAGTAGGGATTTGAGAATCATGGGGGAAGTAGAGTTGAAATAACAACCAGACCAGCCACGATCTTGTGGAATGACAAGCAGGCTTGAGGGGTTGTATGGCCAACTTCTGAATTCACGTCCTACATACCTATGAACAGAAAACCAGAAATAGGATCTGGGAAAATAAACAATGCGATGCCAATAGTGGCAAATGTTGAGGTCTCTGCTGATGTTGAACTTTAGGACACATGGAATGTCCTCAGCTATGCACAAGCATTGTAATTGTCTGAGACATTTAAACTTATGATGGTCTGATTTGTGCTGCCTAGGAGCCTTTAAGAATCTCTTACGCTGATCTCAATGTTAGAGACATGCACAACTCACCTAGATACTTATCCCAGAATTATCGCACTGTTTAATCTTTGGTGTAACTCAGTGATTAACAGAGTAACGTAGCACACCATCCCAATTGGCTCCCAGTGAACCAAACATTCTCTGACTCAAGCGTTCACCCTCAAAATCCCCAAGCACTCACACCAACTGTCCATGTCGACCAACTACTCTCACCCCAAATTGCACCAAACCCTTCAAAAGTTCTTTACACATTTACCCAAATGTGATAGCTTATGGGAGAGGAAATCCTATGTGGAAGGATACAAAAAAGATCGGGTGCAGCAATGTTCAGTCAATGGCCATCGCAACGGCATTGCCACTGACTGGAAAATCTGGGCCATTATCCAATGAATCACTTGAAATCAGCTTGAAAGTGTGAAGACAGTATTAGTTTATTTCAACCATTGTCTGCAAATGATACAGTTGTAACATGTCCAATGTTAAGCACCATCTAATCATTATTAGCTAGTTCAAACTTTAAAGATTAGTGACTATTTGCATAAAGATCAGAGGACACTTTGAATTGACAAGTAATGATCCTCTCCACATCTTTATAAACCATTCACATCTCAAATGCATCTGTTACGAATTATATAGATATTACAAACTATTATGTAATAGTTGCAATCTAGCCTTGTCATCCTTTCATGACATGTGAATTGTTAGTGAGCCAGCATAGCCAGCTAAGAATCTAAAAGTCTTGAACCCAGTTGCCATAGCCACTTATTATTGTTCAGCTTTGTCTAGCATGTAGGAAAATATGGAGAACAACTGTTGGAAGTTTTAAATTTGTTTTCAAATCAAAGCCAATTTAAAATCTCTTAGTATTCTCTTAATACAATATGACATAATAATGTAACTTATTTGCATATTTTTCCAAGGATCTAATGCTGGAAGGATGTTTCAGAAAAACAATATCAAAAACACTTACTTGGGTAATTTAATATCAGCACCTATACAATCATGTTTACAATATAAATGAAACACTTACTAGCGCTTGTTTTGCCACCCGAAGGCTGCAGGAACAGCAAATCATATTCAGCCTGGGAACCCTGCAGCCCAATGGTATCAATGTGGATTTCACAAGCTTCAAAATCTCCCCTCCCCCAACCGCATCCCAAAACCAGCCCAGCTCATCTCCACCTCCCTAACCTGTTTTTCCTCTCCCCTCAAGCCCCACCCCCAACTCCTATCTACTAACATCATCCCGCCCCCTTGACCTGTCCGTCCTCCCTGGACTGACCTATCTCCTCCCTACCCCCCCACCTACACTCACCTTTACTGGCTCCATCCCCGCCTCTTCGACTTGTCTGCCTCCTCTCCACCTATCCTCTCCTCTATCCATCTTCTATCTGCCTCCCCCTCTCTCCCTATTTATTTCAGAACCCTCTTCCCCTCCCCCATTTCTGATGAAGGGTTTAGGCCCGAAACGTCAAGTTTTCCTGCTCCTATGATGCTGCTTGACCTGCTGTGTTCATCCAGCCCCATGCTTGTTATCTTAGATTTTCTTGGTAGTTCGGTTCTTCACTTAACCCCAGGTTTACCGTATTTTCCCTGAACTGATGGTTTTATTGCATTTATTAAGATTTTCAGAGGAAGTTCCAAATCCATGTTAATCCACGAGGACCACATTGATGAAGATAGGATCTTAGGATCCTTTATCTCACATGACAAAGAAATTTAACAGCAAACCATACAGGGAAATATTAGGGTTGATTACAAAGGATTGATCACAGGCAAAGGTTTTATGCATTGCTTAAAGGAGGAAAGAGAAACGGCATGGGAATTTAGGAAGGGAATTCCAGAGCTTAGGGTCTAGATAGCGGAAGGCGCAGCCTCAATTGGTAGAGTGATTAAAATTGGGAATGTTCAACAGGCCAGTATGAGTGGAGTGTAGGTATCTTGGAATGCTGTGGGACAACCCCAAGGAGATTACAGAGACCAGGAGTGGCAAGGCAATGGACAGATTTGATAATGAGGATGAGAATTTTGAGATTTTGCTTAATTGGGATCCCAATGTAAGTCAGTGAGCATGGAATTGATGGGTGAACAGAACTTAGTGAGAGTTGAGATTAGGGCAGCAGAATTTTGGACGACAGGAGTAAGATACACTCAAATACCTCAAATTCCAGATTTTATGAATCAGCCCAAATCTGCCCAATGAATAGCAATAAATTCAAGAGCTAATCAGCCATTTGCTCGCAAGAACAGTATGGATTTATGTTCTAAGATTATGAAACCTCTCTCAACACAAGTAATTAGCCTAAAAGTTTTCATAAAAATTGACTAACAATGTCATCCTTAACCCTCTAGGATATTTCAGCATTACTTCCAAAACATTTACTACGTCCACTTGAGTTTGCTAATTGTGACGATTATGAAAACATCACAAGTGACGATTATGAAAACATCACAAACTTGTAACTTGTGGTACTTAACTATAAACTCTTTCTTTTCCTAACTGAAATTTAAACTGGGTAACAGGATAGAAAATGAGGTCACAGTATGCCTTTCCCATTCTTAGGTTGAATTATAGATTTTCTTGCCCATCGCTAAACAGCAAGTTATTAATCATTCCAATTTATGCACATATATAGCTCCCTAATGCAAATACTGAATCATTAGGTCAATAGTTGTGACCTGAGAATACAGTGGCATACAATTAATCTTTATATAGTACACATACAAAGTCCATTGATTACATTAGGGTTTTAAAACTTGGAAGCAATTAGCTTTATCAAAAGCACCAGATTTAACGTTCGAAAATTCATAAATGTAATCTAAATGTAAAACAGCTCATGCTATCACTAGCTCCCAAGTATGTACCTCGTGACCAATATCCTAGTGAAAGGCTAAACAGAGTGGTCATAAGGATTTTAAACTGGTAAATGGGAAGGCTCAGGCTCAGGGAAGGTCAATACAACTTCAAAATCAAGTAGCATGACAGAAAGTAAAGAAACAGACAGGAACCCTAGTTCAGGTACCACAGGTAATAACAAAACTGTAAGAAGTGTATTGATTGAACCGAGACAAATAATAAGCAAGTGAATAAAGCATAAGTGCTCAGGGCCAGGTTATAGCGTACTGCCCACATAATAGTTCTATATGTGAATGCACAGAATATAAAGGAATAAAATAAATGAGCTGCATTGGAGCTTATATTACAGTAGCCATTACTGAAACATGACTGATTGGGAACTAAATACATCAGGTGATAATATTTACATGGCAGACAGGGAAAATGGCAGAAGAGGTGAAGTAGCCTTAATGATTATAAACAAAATAATTACGTGGTGATGGAGGATATAATAAGCGGAAAGCAGTGGATACTGTAAGGATGGGACTGAGGAACAGTAAATGATACAAATCTGTAATAGATACTCCGTACAGGCTACCTGGTAGCGGTCCTAAACTGTTAGATTGTATAAATGCAGATATTAGGCAAGTGTGTAGCTACAGTAGTATCGATGAGGTATTTTAACAGATTAGAAGCATCAGTCAAGCACCTGTCAGAATGCTGGTGAATTTCTGGAGTGTGTTTGGGTTAGCTTCCTACAGCAATGTATCCGGATGCAACAAGGGGACAATCAATATTGAATTTAGTAATGGGCTAGATTTAATTAGTAACCTCTTTGTTTGTGAACATTTATCAAATAGTGATCATAACACAATCAAGTTCAACACAATGTTTGAAAGTGAAAAGCATGAATCAGCTATGAGAGTTTTAGATTTAGGTAAGACTGATTTTTTTTAAAACGAAATGGGATAGAGAGTGTCCACAGTACACTGGGAGAATCTGCCAATAGGTAAAGCGATTGAAGAACAGTGGAGGATGTTTAAAGAAACATTTAAGACAAAACAAAATCATTTTATACCCAAGAGGGAGAAGCTCCATTTTATAGAAAAAAAAACAGCCATGGTCAACTAAAGAGATAAAACCAGCAGAAAGGGCTTACAAAAACATGAAAAAACAGCACATATGCTGCTGAATTGGCAAAATACTAAGACTAGCAAATGGTCACAAAGCTTCTAAGAGCTACTAAAAGGGATTATGAAAGGAAACTTGTGACAGATGTCAGAGACTGTCAAAATAAGAAGAAATGTTATAGTTACATAAAGGGAAAACAAGTGGTCAGGAGCAATGTTGGTCCACGAAAGACTGGAAGTCAGGATACTGTCAATGACTATGGGGAAGCAGTAGGCGTGTTGAATAATTACTTTGCCTCAGCGTTTACAGTGGAGGAGGATAGCTTGCTGGAAGTCCAGACAAAATTAACAGTGCATCAGGAACAGGGACTGAATGAACTTAATGTAAGTAAAACATTGGTAATAAGAAAATTAATGGAATTAAAGACTGACCTGATAGCTTCCATCCCAGAGTGCTAAAGAAAATGGGGGAGCACAACGTAGACACCCTAACTATAATCGTTCAGAGCTCCCTAGATACAGGAGTCATCACGCTGGACCAGAAAATTGTATACTTCACTTTTTTAAAAAAGGGCAAAAGAGGAACACCAGGGAATTACAGACTAGTTAGCCTTTGTTTTTATTCATTCACGGGATAAGGACATCACTAGCTAGGCAGCATTTACTGCCCATCCCGAATTGCCTCGAAGGAAGTTAAGGGTCAACCACATTGCTGAGAGTCTGGAGTCACATGTAGGCCAGGCCAGGTAAAGATGGCAGTTTCCTCCCCTGAAGGACATTAGTGAACCAGATGTGTATCCATTGTCGATTGTTGGAAAACGCAATCATTCGACTCTTAATTCCAGATATTTAATGAATTCAAATTCATCTGCTGTGATGGGACTCGAACCCAGAACATTATCTGGGTTTCTGGATTAACAGTCCAGTAATAATACCACTAGGCCACTGCCTCCCCTCATATCTACAGCCTAACGTCTACACTACAGCCTAACATCTCTACTGGTGAAATTACTGGAGACTATAACCAAGGATGAGGTAACTGAACACCCTGAAAATTTTCAGTTAATCAGAGAAAGCCAGCATGGATTCATGATAGGTAGGTCATGCCTGACAAACCTCTGCATTTTTTGAAGAGGTGATTATAGCAGTGGACAAGGAGATGTCTATGGATGTTGTGTATATGGGATTCCAGAAAACATTTGATGAAGTCCCATGTAAAAGAGTGTTAACTAAGGTAACTGTCCATGGAATTTGAGGCAAATTACTAACAAGGCCAGGAAATTGGTTGAGTGGAAGGTGACAGAATGTAGGTACTTAAATTGACAGAATGTGGCCAATGGTGTCCCACAGGATCTGTATTAGGACCTCAATTATTCACATTATTTATTAATGAGTTGGATAACAGCTTAGAACGTCATATATCCAAATTTGCTGATGACAAAGAGTTAGATGGCACCATAGACAGTGTAGATGATATCATAAAATTACCGAGGGATATTGACAGACTGAGTGAATGGGCAAAACTATAACAGATTGACTGTAAGTGTAAGGTTATCCATTTTGGACTAAAAAGCATATAACAGTGTACTTTTAGATGGTATGACATTCAATACACTGGATATCCAAAGAGACTTGACATTCAGTTACACAGATCTTTAAAATGTCACCAACAGGTGCAGAAGAGATTTAAGAAACTTAATCGAATGGTGGCTTTCGTATCGAAAAGGACTGGAGCACAAGAATGCAGAAGTTATACTGCAGTTATACAAAACCCTGGTTACAGCCCACTTGGCACCAACCCTGGGAATACCAGCCTTGGAGGGTGTACAATGTAGGTTTACAAGAATGATAGCTGGACTTTAGGGGTAAAGTTATGAGGAACTATTATCCAAATTAGGCCTGCTTTCTCTAGAATATAGAAGGTTAGGGGTGATCTGATCGAAGTCCTCAAGGTATTTACAGGAAAAGACAGGGCATATTAAAGATAAACTATTTCCACTGGTTGGGGATTCTAGAATTAGGGGACAGTGTCTGAGAATTAGGGCCAGTCTGTTCAGGAGAGATGGTAGGAAGTGCTTCTGCGCACAAAAAATCGTGGATCTTTGGAACTCTTTTCCACAAACAGCAATGGGTGCAGGATCAGTTGTTAATTTTAAATCTGAGAAAGATACATTTTTGTTAAACAAAACTATTCAGAGATGTGGGCCAAAGCCAGGGATATGGAGTTAGGCCACAGGTCAGCCATGATCTCACTGAATGGTGGCACAGGCTCAAGGGCCTACTCCTGTTCCTACTGTGTTCACAATAATACAAATCATTACTGTATTTTATCAGAGTAAGCATAAATGGTTTGGTGTACAGGTGGGTTTCCTCCTACAGTCCAAAGATGTGTAGGTTAGGTTGATTAGCCATGAAATGCAGGGTTACAAGGATATGGGGTGGGATGTCTCTTGGACGGTCAGTGTGGATTCAATGGGCCAAATGGCCTGTTTCCATACTACAGAAATTCTATAATTTTATTGTTGCAAAAATGTAATAAAAATGGAGAACTGAATGATGAGAAATGGTTAGGTCCTACAGCCTTTCAGCTTTCTTTCTTTTGAAGAAGTAATAAGCATAAAGTCCACTGTTGGAATTCAATCATAACTTAAGGATGCAGGAACTTGAATGAACTGTTGTTTACAAAATCCCTACGACAGGTCACTGATATGAAGATATTACGTGTTCTTAACTAACTTCATATACTTTTTGAGTAATCATGCCTCGAAATGCTGTTCTGGTTGAATAGGATTCATTCTTTGATTCATTTCCCAGGTATACATGCAGAATGATGATACCAAAATATGTTTGTTTGACACAAAAGAGGTCTGTTTGCATGAAGAAGTTTAAAGCCAGAAACGACTGTCCAACTTTCAGCATTTCAGGGTAGCATATCTTACACTGATCTAAGCTGATGCTACAGAGAACATTAAATCTTTATACTAACACTGTTCATAATATTGTATGGCAATTTCAGATGACTTTTTAATAATTAAATGGCAGCCGGGCAGCAATTTAACTTGATGGATGTAAAAACACATTCACGAGAAACTGGAAATACTTCAGCTTAACAATCCAACTTAGGCAATGTTAATGACTGAAATGCAATATAAACAAGCTCCAAGCATTTGCTTGCAACCATCTAACCTTCTTTTCTCAACTGGTAACAGTACTTTGAATAGCTTTTCTGGTGAAGATAATAAAAATGTAGAAGAATGAAGCACAATCTTTTCCTCTTATGAAAACTAAATCTATAATTTTTGATATTTATGTCTGTTTCTAGCAATCATCACCATATCATTGTCAAAAGTACAAACACACCCTATGTGTTATTTGTTATGCATAAATTATGCGTTATATGCTTTTTTTCATGCCGAGCTCAAGTAGTAGACTTTCTGGTCAACAACAGGAAAGCTATCATAAGAGAGACATAACAAACAAAAGGAATTACTCCACCACAAAGACTGCTAACTTAACTGCTTGTGACTTAGAGTAATGAAATTAAAGTTATGGCTGTATTCTTACAAAGCTGCTTGAATTTCAAAGACTTCAATCAAAATTATTTCAATTCCCAATAATCAGGAGCTAACCCATACTTTTCAGAAATTGGCAAATTAACTGATGAACATTACATTGAGATCACATTGTTTAAACTTTTGACTTGAATGCAGGTACCTGGTCTCCATAAAATGAGTTGCTGGAATCTGAATTTGAAATGTTTTGAAATGTACCTTAGAAAATCCAGTCATTTAAAATATAATTTACCTTAATACTATGCTTTGAAGTAGAGACAGACAGATTTGTTGCACTGCTGTAGGAAGAAGAAAGACAGGCAAACTGCTATCCCTTCTCACTGGAATTCAATGGGCAAATTCAACAGGGAGATGGTTTTAAAGAAACTGTTGTTTAGAGCTGGATCAAATCGATGTTCATTGACCAACTTAGCAAATTACCATAGAATCACAGACTCCCATCAGTGTGGAAGCAGGCCATTCAGCCCATCGAGTCACACTGACCCTTTGAACAGCATCCCATCCAGACCCACCTCCCACTCTATCCCTGTAACCCTACATTTCCCAAACCTAATCCATCTCACCAGCATGTCCCTGGACACTGAGCAACTTAGCATGGCCAGTCCACCTAACCTGCACATCTTTGGACTATGGGAGGAAATCGGAGCACCCGGAGGAAACCCACATAGACACAGGGAGGATGTGCTAACTCCACATAGACAGTCGCCAGAGGCTGCTTGACCTGCTGTGTTCATCCAGCCCCATGCTTGTTATCTCGGATTCTCCAGCATCTGCAGTACCTTTTATCTCTGCTGCAAATCAAACCCAGGTCCCTGGCGCAGAGAGGCAGCTAACCACTGGGCCACTGTGACACTTTATATGTTATTTGTTATGCGTAAATTATGTGCCATACACTGTTGTTTTTTCACGCCTAGCTCAAGATGTACACATTCTGGTTAACAACAGGAAAGATATCAAAGCAGCTCATTTCATTTGTCAAAACAAGCAATCCTATCCTGCACTCTCTCTGAAGTATTGGTAAGGGAAAAGAACATGCACACAGGCATTGATCGGTGCCTTCATTGCTACCAGCGCGGCTGTCTGCAGGTGATATCTGCACATATGATGCTTTCATTGCTCTAAATGCCCTGCTCACGCAACCTGCATTCCATCCATCATCATTCATTAGGGAAGCTATTGGCACCCAATTAACTGGAGAGGGCACAAGCCGTGAAACAAATCAGGATCAGTTCATCTTCAAACCTTCAGGCTGCAGGCAACTGGATTTCGCCCCTGAAGGCTGTCACATCTGGTTTCCTTCTCCATAAACAACCCACTCTATAAGCTGTCAAAATGGATTTGGAACCAAATCAGAGTAATGCTGTCGTGACAGTGGCAAATAGCAGGAGTGTGCAAGGAAGCAAGAATCTAAAGAACCAAAGTATTGGCTTAACTGAAGGACCATAAGAAACGTGACATGTGCTGCCCTGATAGCATGAAGACATTTTACTTTTCATTTGCTGCATGATAAATAAATTCTACTATTGACTGTTTGAGCACAAAGGAGTTTGTAAACAATTGCGGAAAGACACAGATGTTCACTTGCTGCCAAATATAATTTTACAGCATATTTTTCTTTGTATGCATCTGCCACAAAATCAAGTGTTAGTCTGTCTGTTGTATCTAATGTAGGAGTTCTAGCTCCGTGTTTTTAAAAGTCTTTGAACTTACTAACTATTCACAGCATATCAATAGCTGACTAAATGATTCAAAAATATATGTCTCTGAACAACCTTCTTGCAGGATTGACCCCTTGAATATTCTAATTCATTTAGAAAGATTCTTAGATCTATCACGGTGTATTTGGGGGGGGGGGGGGGGGGGGATATTGGTGTGAAGAGCACTGACAACACTTACAATCAGGAACTCATTTGCTTAACAAACAAACTGTAAGAATTTGAGATAACAAGTTGTGGGGCTGGATGAACACAGCAGGTCAAGCAGCATCATAGGAGCAGGAAAGTTTGACGTTTCAGGCCTAGACCCTTCTTCAGAAATGGGGGAGGGGAAGAGGGTTCTGAAATAAATAGGGAGAGAGGGTGAGGCGGATAGAAGATGGATAGAGGACATGATAGGTGGAGAGGAGGCAGACAAGTCAAAGAGGCAGGGATGGAGCCAGTAAAGGTGAGTGTAGGTGGGGGGATAGGGAGGAGATAGGTCAGTCCAGGGAGGACGGACAGGTCAAGGGGGCGGGATGAGGTTAGTAGATAGGAGATGGGGGTGGGACTTGAGGTGGGAGGAGGGGATAGGTCAGAGGAAGAACAGGTTAGGGAGGCGGGGATGAGCTGGGCTGGTTTTGGGATGCAGTTGGGGGAGGGGAGATTTTGAAGCTTGTGAAATCCACATTGATACCATTGGGCTGCAGGGTTCCCAGGCTGAATATGATTTGCTGTTCCTGCAGCCTTCGGGTGGCATCACTGTGGCACTGCAGGAGGCCCAGGATGGACATGTCGTCTGAGGAATGGGAGGGGGAGTTGAAATGGTTCATGACTGGGAGGTGCAGTTGTTTGTTGCGAACTGAGCGCAGGTGTTCTGCAAAGTGGTCCCCAAGCCTCCGCTTGGTTTCCCCGATGTAGAGGAGGCCACAACGGGTACAGCGGATGCAGTATACCACATTGGCAGATGTGCAGGTGAACATCTGCTTGATGTGGAAAGTCTTCTTGGGGCCTGGGATGGGGGTGAGGGAGGTGGTGTGGGGGCAGGTGTAACACTTCTTGCGGTCGCAGGGAAAAGTGCTGGATGTGGTGGGGCTGGAGGGGAGTGTGGAGTGGACAAGGGAGTCACGGAGAGAGTGGTCCCTCTGGAAAGCAGACAAGGGTGGGGAGGGAAAAATGTCTTTGGTGGTGGGGTCGGATTGCAGATGGCGGAAGTGTCGGAGGATGATGCGTTGGATCCAGAGGTTGGTAGGGTGGTACGTGAGGACGAGGGGGATTCTTTTTTGGTTGTTATTGCGGGGACGGGGTGTGAGGGATGAGTTGCGGGAAACGCGGTCGAGGGCGTTCTCGACCACTGCGACCCTGCAGCCCAATGGTATCAATGTGGATTTCACAAGCTTCAAAATCTCCCCTCCCCCAACCGCATCCCAAACCAGCCCAGCTCATCCCCGCCTCCCTAACCTGTTCTTCCTCTCACCTATCCCCTCCTCCCACCTCAAGCCCCACCCCCATCTCCTATCTACTAACCTCATCCCGCCCCCTTGACCTGTCCGTCCTCCCTACCACCCCACCTACACTCACCTTTACTGGCTCCATCCCCGCCTCTTTGACTTGTCTGTCTCCTCTCCACCTATCCTCTCCTCTATCCATCTTCTATCTGCCTCCCCCCCTCTCCCTATTTATTTCAGAACCCTCTTCCCCTCCCCCACTTCTGAAGAAGGGTCTAGGCCTGAAACGTCAAGCTTTCCTGCTCCTGTGATGCTGCTTGGCCTGCTGTGTTCATCCAGCTCCACACCTTGTTATCTCGGATTCTCCAGCATCTGCAGTACCTATTATCTCTGTAAGAATTCGAGTTATGGTGAAACATTTCTACTTTAGCAGAATCAGAAACTGCTGGAGAAACTCAGCAAATCTGGCAGCAGCTGCGGAGATACAACAGAGGTAATGTTTCAAGTTCAATGTATCATTGGATTCAAAACATTAACTCTGCTTCTCTCTCCACAGACACTGCCCAACCTGCTGAGTTTCTCCAGCAATTTCTGTTTTAGCTTCAGATCTTTATGCACTTGCAGTTCTTTGATTTATTTCTGTTTTAACAATGTTTTACCAACAACATGAAAGGCGTAAGATGTCACCAGAAGACAGTTTCTACAAGATGTTTTAAACTTTGGGTTCCTATCTGTTGAGTTCTAAGTGCGGCGGAGTCTCACATAACTGCAGGGAACAACACTGGAGAATGCGCCAAGGTGAACCGTTGGAACAACTTTTTTTGTACAACTGATTTCTGGATTGTTGGTCTTAGTGAATCTTGCAAGTTTGCAAAGGGATTGGCTGCAGCTGTTCAAGGCCGATGGGCTGAAACACAGAAAGCAGGAACAGGAGTAGGCCATTTGGCCAAAGGCTCTGCATTAATTGGTTTTCCAGCCCATATGGTGAATATCGTGTCCAATTTTCACTCTAATTTACTGTGCACTGCTCCTGAAGCAACTTGCCACCCACAGGAGATCCTGGAATTGATCAGCAGCATGATGCCAACACCATATTAGAAGATCAAAACGTCTGCACCCAGACAAGCACAGTCAATTTGAGCTGTCCTGCAGAGTTCCAGAGATTGGGGAAATTAGTGCCGTGCTTTGCACCATGTTCCTGGAACTCCTGCTGGATGGGGTGGTGTACAGGCAGGACTTCCTCTTCCCCCAGAACCAGCAGGGGAGGCCATGACACCACACCATGCAACCTGGTCCGAAGATGCCATCCAAGTTAGAGATGTCTCAGCCATCTGGAGAAATACCCAGCACTCTTAAGAAGATCAATGTCCTTGTCCACACTGCCAAGATAAGTGCCGCCATCTTCTCTCTAATACTTCAGACCCACCTTTCACCAAGGTCACTACTTTATGGATCTCATTAATGCATTAAAAATCTTCCCCATTCACCTTCATCAATTCCAATCCCCAAAATCACTAACCCTGCATTCCCTCTGAGCTGCCTTCCCTCTCCCTCAGACACCTCCTATTTGCATCAGTTACAGCTGTGTCACCAACTCTCATCTTCCATAATACCTGCCTTTCTCTCATTCCAGGGCAAGGAGTCCAGATGTGTGGTACACAGCCTGATATTCGGCTCCTCACTTCTTATCAGAGGATCCTGACTGTAACCACCCCGAGCAGGGTCTGGATTGGTATCGGAGGCTGCCCTTGACTAACTGTGCTAGGACCCCAAAACTGCACTGAGTTCTGCTGACAACTGTGTCAAGCTTCCTGGCTTTGTGTCTGCACCGAATGGTGTAAGAGGACAGTAGTAACAGGAACCTGGTATCACTGTTTGAGGAAGAAATATGAATCAAGAAGAGTCAGATCTGATGTTCTGTGGATGATTTCAAACAGTTAGATAGAGCACTTGGTACAAAAGGGATCAAAGGATATGGGGAAAGAGCAGGAACTGGCTTTTGAGTTGAATGATCAGCCATAATCATTATTAATGTTAGAGCACTCTCAAAGGACTGAATCGTCCACTCCTGCTCCTAATTTCAATCTTCCTACAGCACTATACTAAATATCCAATTTTATAGATTCAAATCTACAACCTTCATTATTAAAAAGATTCTGGTGATAAAATAATTTGTGTTCAGATACAAGCCATTCAGGGCGGTCTTGTGATGCAGCAGGTAGATTCCCAGCTTCTAGTTCAGAAGCATCAGATGGAATTCCACTCCAGAACCTGATGGCTAAGGAAGATGCATTCACAAAGCAGCAAAACAGGTTGATTATCAACCTGCATATCCTTTTAACACATGTCAATGGCAGACAGCGATGGAAAGCAAGTTGGAGGCTCTACCATCAAAAGCCATACTCCAAATTACAGCAAGCATATACAAACGCATGAAGTATTATGATCCTAACTGATGTTAATTTTGGACATGTCAGATCCCACAGTGAAACTTGGCTTGGAAGATCCTAACTTTTAATAAATACTTTCATAATGTCTGCCAGTGTACTTTCAACATAGTAAAATGTTTATTAAACAAGAAAAATTATGAACCACACTACATTAGATAAAAACATTGAAAAGATTTCATTACAAGCTTCTGTACATTCATTACATGCTTTTTGTCTTCAGCCAGTACTCTGCCAGAGAGACTTTTAAAAAAACTGCACACTAAAGTCATTGTTCCTTTAACTTCAAGGCAAATATTCTTTTTTCTTCAGTTCAGAGGAAAGGGCAGTGGACCCAAAACGTTAACTCTGATTTCTCTCCACAGATGTTGCCAAAACCTACTGATCTTTTCCAGCAATTTCTGTTTTTATTTATGAATTCTCTAACCTCAGTTTCCAGTTCTCTTGTTGGATTTTTTTTAACTACAAAATTCAACATTTCTGGTCATGTGTAAAGACATAAACAGCAACTAACCAATCCCCTTTTGAATTCTTCTGTGCACCCCTGGACTCCTGTCGCTAGGCAAGAACAGATTTTGCCCCTTTCTTTAAGAAAACCAACACTTTCCCTTCAATGTTTGTAAAACTTCGTGAAAAACATCTGACATTCTAACATCTTGGAACTAAGCCCACAAGAACAAATCTATAATGAAACTAAAACATGATTTCTCTCTCAAACACAAAATATAAAATCAAATTGAAGTTATCCACAATTGTTGGCAAAGCAATCCTGATTCTCAGAGCAATCTCTAACTTATCAGAGGATCCTGACTGTAACCACCCCGAGCAGGGTCTGGATTGGTATCGGAGGCTGCCCTTGACTAACTGTGCTAGGACCCCAAAACTGCACTGAGTTCTGCTGACAACTGTGTCAAGCTTCCTGGCTTTGTGTCTGCACCGAATGGTGTAAGAGGACAGTAGTAACAGGAACCTGGTATCACTGTTTGAGGAAGAAATATGAATCAAGAAGAGTCAGATCTGATGTTCTGTGGATGATTTCAAACAGTTAGATAGAGCACTTGGTACAAAAGGGATCAAAGGATATGGGGAAAGAGCAGGAACTGGCTTTTGAGTTGAATGATCAGCCATAATCATTATTAATGTTAGAGCACTCTCAAAGGACTGAATCGTCCACTCCTGCTCCTAATTTCAATCTTCCTACAGCACTATACTAAATATCCAATTTTATAGATTCAAATCTACAACCTTCATTATTAAAAAGATTCTGGTGATAAAATAATTTGTGTTCAGATACAAGCCATTCAGGGCGGTCTTGTGATGCAGCAGGTAGATTCCCAGCTTCTAGTTCAGAAGCATCAGATGGAATTCCACTCCAGAACCTGATGGCTAAGGAAGATGCATTCACAAAGCAGCAAAACAGGTTGATTATCAACCTGCATATCCTTTTAACACATGTCAATGGCAGACAGCGATGGAAAGCAAGTTGGAGGCTCTACCATCAAAAGCCATACTCCAAATTACAGCAAGCATATACAAACGCATGAAGTATTATGATCCTAACTGATGTTAATTTTGGACATGTCAGATCCCACAGTGAAACTTGGCTTGGAAGATCCTAACTTTTAATAAATACTTTCATAATGTCTGCCAGTGTACTTTCAACATAGTAAAATGTTTATTAAACAAGAAAAATTATGAACCACACTACATTAGATAAAAACATTGAAAAGATTTCATTACAAGCTTCTGTACATTCATTACATGCTTTTTGTCTTCAGCCAGTACTCTGCCAGAGAGACTTTTAAAAAAACTGCACACTAAAGTCATTGTTCCTTTAACTTCAAGGCAAATATTCTTTTTTCTTCAGTTCAGAGGAAAGGGCAGTGGACCCAAAACGTTAACTCTGATTTCTCTCCACAGATGTTGCCAAAACCTACTGATCTTTTCCAGCAATTTCTGTTTTTATTTATGAATTCTCTAACCTCAGTTTCCAGTTCTCTTGTTGGATTTTTTTTAACTACAAAATTCAACATTTCTGGTCATGTGTAAAGACATAAACAGCAACTAACCAATCCCCTTTTGAATTCTTCTGTGCACCCCTGGACTCCTGTCGCTAGGCAAGAACAGATTTTGCCCCTTTCTTTAAGAAAACCAACACTTTCCCTTCAATGTTTGTAAAACTTCGTGAAAAACATCTGACATTCTAACATCTTGGAACTAAGCCCACAAGAACAAATCTATAATGAAACTAAAACATGATTTCTCTCTCAAACACAAAATATAAAATCAAATTGAAGTTATCCACAATTGTTGGCAAAGCAATCCTGATTCTCAGAGCAATCTCTAACTTATCAGAGGATCCTGACTGTAACCACCCCGAGCAGGGTCTGGATTGGTATCGGAGGCTGCCCTTGACTAACTGTGCTAGGACCCCAAAACTGCACTGAGGTCTGCTGACAACTGTGTCAAGCTTCCTGGCTTTGTGTCTGCACCGAATGGTGTAAGAGGACAGTAGTAATAGGAGCCTGGTATCACTGTTTGAGGAAGAAATATGAATCAAGAAGAGTCAGATCTGATGTTCTGATATAACAAATCACCACAGACCACACAGTATGTACATGCGCAGTTGTTAACTGCATTTTTGCCCCAGATCAAATTTTATGAGGCACTGAAGTCCTGAGATCTCTCTTTCAGACTGAAGAGATGCAGAATGTGGAACAGTTCAGCCCATCATATTTGTGCCAAACATGATGCCATTTTAAACTAATCCCAAGCCTCTTAAAACATTGCTATTGTCTCTGCTTCTACTACCTCCTCTGGCAGCGTGTTTCAGGCACCTACCACCTTCCGTGGAAAAATACCTTCCTTACACATCTTCTTTAAGCTTTTCCCCTCCTACCTTAAACCCATGTGCCCCCAGTATTTGACATTTCCATACTGGGAAAGAAAACTCAACTATCCAACCTATGTGTCTTTCAAAATTTTATGTGCCCTTTAGCCTAGAGCGCACTAATCAAAACAATCCAAGCTTGTCCAACCTTTCCTTATAATTAATACACTCCCAGCAGACAAACAGATTGGTAAATCTGTTTTGTACCCTCTCCAAGGCCTCCACATCCTTTCTATAGGGTGGCAACCTCAACTGTACACAATACTCCAAAATGTAGCCCAGCTGAAGTTTTACATAGCTGCAACATGACCTGCCAACTGTTACAGTCAGTGCCCAGACTGATGCTGTACTCCACCTTTTGCAGTTATCCACCTGTGTTGCCACTTTTAGGGAGCTATAGATTTGCACCCCAAGATCCCTCTGTACATCAATGGTCCTAAGGTTCTTGCCATTTACTGTGTACTTTTCATTTGTATCTGACCTCCCAAAAATGTGTCACCTCTCACTTATTCAGACTAAATGCCATCTGCCAATTCTCTGCCCAATTTTTCAACTGGTCTATGTCCTACTGTATCCTTTGATAACCATCCTCACAATCCACAACTCCACAATTTTCATGTTGTCTGTAAACTTACCAGTCAGGCCATCTACATTTTGATTCAAATCATTTTTTATACATTATAAATACAGAGGTCCAGCACTTATCCTTGTGGAACACCACTGGTCACAGACCTCGACAGGAAAGAACTCCTCTATGACTATCCTCTGTCTACGACCAAGCCAAATTTGTATTCAACTTGCCATCCCATCATGGATGCCATGTGACTTAATTTTCTGGACCAGCCTATCATGACTGCCTTTGTCAAAGGCTTTAATAAAGTTCATGTAGACAACATCCACTACCCTACTCTCAGTTATCTCCATTACTTACCCAAAAAACTCAATCGAGTTCGCAAGACAAGACCTCCCCTGCATAAAGCCATACCGACTATCCATAACAAGTCCACTCTTCTCTAAATGTGAATAAATTCTGTCCTTAAGAATCTTCTCTAATAATTTCCCTACCACTGATTTGAGGTTCTCCAGCCTACAATTTCTTGGATTATCCCTGTTGCCCTTCTTCAACAAAGGAACATTGGCTATTCTCTGTTTGTAGCTGACTGCACTCTTCCAATTTGATGATGTCACTTACCAAGGAGTGGCCTGATTTGGCCAAGGTTCCAAGAAACAAGTTGTTCTAGCTTAATTCTGCATATTACAGTATAGGAAGATATCATTCAATTCACCTTGTACTTGCATAATCAAACAGCCACCCAATTAGAGCCACTCCCTGCTCTTTCTAAACCCGTATAATTTTCTTCTGTTCAAGGAATTGCTGAATTCTTTTTTGAAAAGTATGGAGTCTATTCTTTCAAATCATATAAACATTGTTGGCAAGCCCAATATTTCAACTGCCCTTGAATTGAGTGGCTTGCCACACCATTTCAGAGGGTAGCGAAGAGTCAACCACATTGTATGAGTCTAAAATGATCATGTAAAGGATATCAAATTTCCTTCCCCAAAGAGATACTGAGTGACCTGATGAGTTTTTATAACAATTAATTATGGTTCTTACAGTCATCATTAGTGAAACTCTCTTACAGTTCCTGATTTATTAATTGCATACGAGTCCCATAAGCCACCATGGTGGAATTTGAACCCATGTTTCCAGAATGTTAGCCTCAGTCTCTGAATAGCTAGCCCAGTGGCACTGTAGTAAATGTGCCTCTCCACCCTTTCGAGCCATGGATTCTATATCATAACTTACCATGAAAAAGGCCTTAAAAACCCTAAAAAGGCCTGAAAAAGGCCTAAAGCTTGGAAAACTGCATGAATCACTCAAACATTAAAAAACATCAAGAAGCCCAAAACTAGACAGCATAGATTTCAGGAGATAGGGGAAAGACTTAAAAAGGACCTAAAGGGCAACTTTCTCCTATAGAGGTTGGTGCTTGTATGGAATGAGCTGCTAGAAGTTGTGGAAGCTGGTAAAATTAGAACATTTAAAAGGCATCTGGATTGATACATGAACAAGACAGGTTTAGGGGGATATGGGCCAAGTGCTGGCAAATGGGACTAGATTAATTTAAGATATCTGGTTGGCATGGATAAGTTGGACCAAAGAGTCTGTTTCAGTGCAGTACAACTCTTTGACACTATTTTACTGTTACACATAAAATGTGAAAGGATTATTATGTATAACTAATCATAAAATTATTTCCACAAGTACACATTCAATGGTTAAGTATTAGGTGAACACAATATTAAAAGCATAACATTACTGAAATGAAACACCAAGATTATTTATGTTACGAGAATACATGCAGTACAAATGTTTGATTTCAGACTGAAGTTTGATAAAGACAGATAACATTACAGTTATTCACATATAATTTTTACTTGCTGCATCATACCGTAACTACAGAACTGCTTTGTATAACCTTGAATTTTCTTATCAGTATTTCACATTCATCTATTTTATTTGTTAACAGCCCTGGCTAAATCTCTCAAAATCCCTAATCTCAAGACACTTCACCAACTTTTCTATTGAATTTACGAGCATTAGCTATGTTCTTTCCTAAAGACCGTGATGCACTGATGTGTGTTAATACTCTTAAATCCCAGCTCTCCAGTTGCATTCGTTCACACTTGACATTCAAGAGAGTTAAGCACTTTCTACCTGTATTAGATTTTCACATTTAACTAAATGGTTTCACTTTGTCCTTTGTAATTGATTATTGTGGAATAAGCAATCTGCTATGAATTATTTCTTATATTAACAGGAAATACATCAAGCACCCATTTGATTGTTTTTGTCATGAATTCTTGCGGAGCTTTAGCCTGTTTGCTGAAATTTAGGTTCCCCTTTCATTAGATTAGAAATTCCCAGAGGGCTCATTGGAATTGTCATTTTTTAAAATTAAAAATGAAATGAAAATTCTTACAGGTTTAAAAGAAGCCACAATATCAACTTCATCCCTTGAAGTCATACATAGTTTACCGCAAATTATAAAATAGATCCTAATTGGTATAATTCTTACCAGCACTGCCAACTAATAATTCACCTCAAGGGCCATATTTCTTTCCTCCTTTTAAACCCCAAACACCTCTGTCCTTAAAATGCTCAACTATCAAGGGCAGTACTGAGGGAGCACTGTGCCGATGGAGATGTTGCTTTTCCCAGAAGCTTTGTCTACTTTCAAGTGGAGTTAGAGGATTCCAGGACACTTCTTTAAATACAGGAGAGATATCCTGATGCCCTGGTAAATAATCCCTCAACTGACATCAACAACAAAAGAGATGACCTGCTCGTTATTGTACACAAACTGAATGCTGCATTATAACAGTGATAATTCAAAAGTACTTCATTTGTTGTAAAATACCTTAAGACATCCTGAGATTATGAAAGACATTGTGTGAACACAAGCCTGTCTTTTTTTATTTACTGACAGTGCCAAGACTTATATTGAGATATATCATTATGGTGTACTATTCTCCTTGCCTTTTCTCTGGCCTTCATCTGTTGACCTAAGTGACAAACAAGTAGAGAGAATCTAATCATCTCTCTATGACAATCACTGAATCCTCTGCAATCAACTTCCTAGCGGGTGCCACTCAATAAAAATGGAACTCAGCCAGTCTACATAATTATTGTGGCAAAGATAGCACGTCCAAGGTTGGGAATTCTGTGGCAATTAATTTACCTTCTGACTCCCCATCGACAAGGCACAAGTCATGACTGTGATGAAATACTTACCACTTGTTTGTGTGAAGTTGAAGATGAGTGAAGCTCCAACAACACTCGAAGTCCAAGACCAGTAAGGATACAGCAGTCTAAACTCCAACCATCCAAGTACATAGTTTACACAAATCAACAAGATGCACTGCATCAACTCATCAAGACTCTTTCAACACTTTACAAACCTGCAACCTCCCCTCCAAGCTACATAACATCCTGCCTTAGAACGACAGCACTGTCCTTTCACTGTTGCTCAGTCAAATCTTGGCATACTCTTCCTAACAGTGCCGTTGGTGTGCCTATACTGCATGATTGTACTGGTACAAAACAGCTACTCACCGCCACCTTCTTGAGGTCATTTAGGAAGAGTAACAAATGCTAGCCCAGGCAGTGATGCAAACATTGTACTGGAATAAATAAAACTAAAGGAAGGTAACAAACGTTCAAAATATAAGAAGTGCTGCATTTCTTTTGGTATAAATATACCAGAAAAACAGAATGATCAGGAGCACTGTCAACCTCTTAAAATGTTAATGATACGGTCGACAAAATTAAATGATTGTTGAATAAATTACATCCGTCAGAATTACAACAGATGAAAAGGATAGCATGTTGGACATCCAAAGGAAAGTAATATCAAGTCAGGGATACTGTGTCACCAACATCAACAAAAGCAAAAATGATGGCACTAAATTGTGACAAATCCCCATGACTTTCCATCCAGCATTTTAAAAATAGGTAAGAGAATTACTGATGCCAAAACAATGATCATCCACAGTTCTCTTGACTTGGAAACCCATTTCGATTGTTTGGAAAACTGTAAAGAGCAATCTACCAATTAAGAAAAGTGAGAGGGAAACAAAGGACTGAGAGACCAGTTACTCAATATTTATTGTCAAGATATTGCTAGTATACACATTTACACAGTATCATTAATGTTGTTCAATATCCCAAGACATTTCACAGGAGCAGTATAAAACTGAACACTGAGCCACGTGTGGGCTATCATGGCAAATGGACAAAAGCTTTGTCAAAGTCTTAGAGGAAGGAAGTGAATTAGAAAGTAGAGAAGCGTAGGGTGAGAATTCCAAAGCTTAGGCATTGGAAGGAACAGCCACACATAATATCTGGACTCCAGCAGTTAACCATGAGGAGAAAAGGAGATATCTTAAACCCTAATTGTTCCGTCAGGAGCGTAAGTGGTTAATGGCGATTTGGTTCAAGTTTTCAGCATACTAAACAGAACAGAAAAGATAGACAAAAGAAACTATTTCTGCTGGATGGGAGTTCAGGGTTAGGGCTTTTAGTGGTGGGCAAGTTGTTGGAGGTGATTCTGAGGCACAGGATTTACATGAATTTGGAAAGGCAAGGACTGATTAAGGATAGTCAATATAGCTTTGAGAATGGGAAATAGTGTCTCACTGGTGATTGACTTTTTTTGAAGAAGTGACGAAGAGGATTGAAGAGGGCAGAGTGGACATTGTCTATATGGACTTCATGAAGGCTTCAACAAGGACTTCAACAAGGTTCCACAGGGTAGACTGGTTAGCAATGTCAGATCACATGGAATACAGGGAGAACTAGCCCTCTGGATATAAAATTAGGTTGAAGGTAGGAGATAGAGGCTGGTGAAGGGTTATTTTTCAGAGTGGAGGCTTGTGACCAGTGGTGTGCCACAGGATCTGTGCTGGGTTCACTGCTTTTTGTCGTTTATATAAATGCTTTGGACGTGAATATAGAAGGTATGGTTAGTAAGTTTTCAGATGACAACAAAATATGTGGTGTAGTGGACAGTGAAGAAGGTTACCTCAGAGTACAATTGGATGTCGATCAGATGGGAGTGTCAGATAGAGTGTAATCTAGATAAATGTGAGGGGCTACAATTTGGGAGGGCAAATCAGGATAGGATTTATACACTTAATAGTAAGGTCCTGGGGCGTGTTGCTGAACGAAGAGACCTTGGAGTGTAGGTTCATGGTTTCTTGAAAGTGGAGTTGCAGGTAGACAGGGTAGTGAAAGCAGCGTTTGGTACGCTAGTCTTTTTTGGTGAGTGCGTTGAGAGGTCCTGTTGCGCTGTACAGCACATTGGTTAGGCTATTTTTGGAATACTGTGTTCAATTCTGGTCTCCTTGCTATAGGAAACATGTTGTGAACCTTGAAAGGGTTCAAAAAAGATTTACAAGGATGTTGCCAGGATTGGACAGTTTGAGCTGTAGGAAGAGGCCAAATAAGCCACAGCTATTTTCCCTGTAGTGTTGGGGGCCGAGGGATGACATTACAAGAGGTTTATAAAATCATGAGGGGTACGGATAAAGTGAACAGTCAAGGTCTTTTCCCCAGGGTAGGGGAGTCCAAAGCGACAGTGGATCGGTTTAAGGTGAGAGGGGAAAGATGTAAAAGGGATCTAACAGGCAGGTTTTTCATGCAGAGGGTGTATGGAATAAGCTGCCAGAGGAAATGGTGGAGGCTGGTACAATTATAACATTTAAAAGGCATCTGGATGGGCATATGAATAGGAAGGGTTTAGAAGGATATGGATCAAATACTAGCAAATGGGACTAGATTAATTTAGGATATCTGGTTGGCATGGAGTTGGACTGAAGGGTCTGTTCCGTTCTTTGCATCTTTAAGATCTGTTGAGTACTTCTAACAGTTTCCATCCTTATTTCAAATTTTCAGTATCTGCAGTATTTTGAACTTGTATGATTGATCAGTTGAGTTAGTACAGAATTTGTCTTTTAGTATTGTCTAAGATGCAATACTTCAGAGGTCACACTTCTCAAAAGTGCAGTGATATTTATGGTGTGGCATCATTATTCGTGTATACCTTAAGACACAAGTAAGGATCTCATTGTTTTCAGAGACAAATAGACAGTCCAGTGTTTAGTAGGTGTTTGATCGCAGGTGGCGACTATGACTTGCATTTCAAACTAATGAGAAGTACAAAAATGTACAGTTTCAGCAACCAAACTCTCACATTCATAATTCCCCAGCAGTTTCAAATATTGATCATCCTTTTCCAAAAGTACTGACTGATTTTTTCAACAAGCACAAAGGACGAAAAATCAAATCAGTCTTGTGAAACTTCCAGCTTCCATTCTTTGGGATAGTGGGGAGGAGAGCGGGAGTGAGCGAGAGTTTCTGTGTCTCCAACTGTGTGGGAACACAAGAGCCTGTTTATCCTATGAGTCACAGTTACCAGTGTTTATCATCTCAAACCTCTCAGAACAACTTGACGTTTCGGGCCTAAACCCTTCATCAGAAATGGGGGAGGGGAAGAGGGTTTTGTCCTCATTCTTCAAGGACCGCAACTTCCCCCCTACAGTGGTCGAGAACGCCCTCGACCGTGTCTCCCGCATTTCCCGGAACACATCCCTCACGCCCCGTCCCCGCAACAATAATCAAAAAAGAATCCCCCTCGTCCTCACATACCACCCCACCAACCTCCGGATCCAACGCATCATCCTCCGACACTTCCGCCATCTACAGTCAGACCCCACCACCAAAGACATCTTTCCCTCCCCACCCTTATCTGCCTTCCGGAGGGACCACTCCCTCCGCGACTCCCTTGTCCGCGCCACACTCCCCTCCAGCCCCACCACACCCGGCACTTTTCCTTGTAACCGCAGGAAGTGCTACACCTGCCCCCACACCTCCTCCCTCACCCCAATCCCAGGCCCCAAGAAGACATTCCACATCAGGCAGAGGTTCACCTGCACATCTGCCAATGTGGTATACTGCATCCGCTGTACCCGTTGTGGCTTCCTCTACATCGGGGAAACCAAGCGGAGGCTTGGGGACCGCTTTGCAGAACACCTGCGCTCAGTTCGCAACAAACAACTGCACCTCCCAGTCGCGAACCATTTCAACTCCCCCTCCCATTCCTCAGATGACATGTCCATCCTTGGCCTCCTACAATGCCACAGTGATGCCACCCGAAGGCTGCAGGAACAGCAAATCATATTCAGCCTGGGAACCCTGCAGCCCAATGGCATCAATGTGGATTTCACAAGCTTCAAAATCTCCCCTCCCCCAACCGCATCCCAAAACCAGCCCAGCTCATCTCCACCTCCCTAACCTGTTTTTCCTCTCACCCCAAGCCACACCCCCATCTCCTATCTACTAACATCATCCCGCCCCCTTGACCTGTCCATCCTCCCTGGACTGACCTATCTCCTCCCTACCCCCCTACCTACACTCACCTTTACTGGCTCCATCCCCGCCTCTTCGACTTGTCTGCCTCCTCTCCACCTATCCTCTCCTCTATCCATCCTCTATCCACCTCCCCCTCTCTCCCTATTTATTTCAGAACCCTCTTCCCCTCCCCCATTTCTGATGAAGGGTTTAGGCCCGAAACGTCAAGTTTTCCTGCTCCTATGATGCTGCTTGACCTGCTGTGTTCATCCAGCCCCATGCTTGTTATCTCGGATTCTCCAGCATCTGCAGTACCTTTTATCTCTCAGAACAACAGGTCACTTCCAGATTGTACCATTAAGTAACCAGTTTTAGAGGTAATTTCAGCTTTACTTCAGATATTATTTCAGATGGCCAGGTGTAAAAAGAGTTACATAGAGGCAATTAAAGTATTCTGTAGGGTGGCACGGTGGCTCAGTGGTTAGCATTGCTGCCTCACAGCGCCAGGGACCCGGGTTTGATTCCACCCTCGGGCAACTGTCTGATTGGAGTTTGCACATTCTCCCCATGCCTGCGTGGGTTTCCTCCGGGTGATCTGGTTTCCTTCCACAGTCCAAAGATGTGCAGGCTAGTGCGGGCCATGCTAAATTGCCCATAGTGTTCAGGGATGGGTCTGGCTGGGCTGCTCCAAGGGTCAGTGTGGCCTGGTTGGGCTGAAAGGCCTGTTTCCACACTGTAGGGATTCTATAATTCTGTGCCATCTAATGATCCACCAACCCCTAAACAGCAGTAAAAATTACAGTGAGAACAAGGCATAGAGCTGGATGAACACAGCAGGCTAAGCAGCACCAGAGGAGCAGGAAAGCTGACGTTTCGGGTCTAGACCCTTCTTCAGAAATGGGTCTCAAAATGAAACGTCAGCTTTCCTGCTCCCATGATGCTGCTTGGCCTGCTGTGTTCATCCAGCTCTACAACTTGTTGAGTCAGATTCTCCAGCATCTGCAGTTCCTACTATCTCTAAGAATTACAGTGGTTTTGCTCACTATTGAATATTTTCATTTTGTTTCAAGTACAGCTACTCTAGGGATTCATGTAGTCAACTGAGGAATTTAAACTTCTACTTCATAAGACTCGCTTTTCTAACTGTGAAACTGTAACAAAGTCAACAACCATCTGTTTCTTGTCTTATCAAAGTATTAAATATTTGGCTACAAAATGAAAAAGCACCTCCTTGCAGTGTCTTTACAGAGACAACATGTTGCAAACCAATATATTGGATTCTCTTTCCCCACCCCACTCTCATCCTTGCCCTAATCTTGTTAAGGCAACACAGTAATTGGTACATACACGCCAGATTTTACAGTAATCTCTCAGTAGGCTGCTGTACAGAACAACAGATTGCAACCACGAGAATCACTGTCAGGAAATCTGGCATGAGTCTTCATAAATAACAAGACATGTGGAAAACTACAAAGCAAACATAAGCAGCAGCTTGATCATATAACAGCAAGAATGTTTTGAGCCCACGTAAAATGCATGAGGAGAAATTAAATGAGCTGAGAGCTAAGCTGCACTGTGTCAACACAAAGGCAAGAAAAGGTGTGGCATTTTTAGCAAGGACAGCAATCAGGTTTACAGCACCATTACTACTAGTTCTGCCATTTCCAATTTGCAAAAGAAAATTTTCATATTTTGTTGACGCTTTTATTTCAAACCACGCAATCTTCATTATCAAAATCCATCCAATATGTGAACTCAATGTGCTAAACACATTAACCAACAAAAAACTTATTTCGAATGTGGAATAATATTTCCTGAAAACTTGGACTAATAAAAACATAGACTAATAATATGTCAGATGTTATGTCAGGAATATAATTATCTCCACTTGATGCCTTTAAATTTGGCCAATGATTCTGTCGGGGCCAAGCTCTTTCTGCTTCCACATATGAGATGCAAGGCATCAAGTAGATCTTGCTGACTTGGTCTAATATTTAGCTAGAACCTAAATTGGTTGGCAATTTCATTGAAACTCAACAACATTTTAGCCAATCATATAGATACCACTGACCAATTAGATTCCAGTAATTGGTGCCATGCTATCAGATCTCAGGAATCAGGTCACAGACAGCTGGAGGGATAGGGAAATAACTTTAAGAAACGTCAAGAATGAAGACATTGTGTGCCTAGATGTGTTTTTTTAACCTATATCATTGACCCGACAGTTCTCAGCCTTAAGGATCTGTTGGTACCAGACTGAGCTTTGGGTCCCACACATTACCAATTAAAAGACTGCCTCCTTTAATTTCCTTAATATCACCCATCTTTCCTCTGCCTCACTTAGTCACATATTTTGGCACACGATACGGGCACTGGGACCTGCATTTGGTCCCAATCTAGCATTACATTAGCAGCACTCAGCTAACAGGATGATTTTTGCAGAATTTATCCACAACAAATGTAAGAGTGTCAAATTTCAAATGATCATAACAATTCATACTACAGGAGCACAAGGGAAGATGCTGATTAGTTGGCAATCAATTTTGATTGGCCAAGATGTTGTCATAGAAAAGTTAACAGTGAAATAAAGGGTCCCCAGCTCTTGGGCAATTCAAATGGGCCTAAATTTTAAACATATATATTTTGTCTCCAAAGAATTTGTCCCTGTTGTGAATGCACATCCCTCCTATCAAATGGAAATAAGCTACTGTATGAGCTTGACGAATGATCTTAAATTGGCTGTTAGTACAGATAGTTATGTTAGGTTATGTTGTAGATATGTTAGTGTATGGGCTCAGAATCGGTCAACAGGTGCTGCCCAATTATGGAATCACTTTGAACAGACATGTCCAATTGGTAGGTTAGTAGCCAAAGGGTAGGTGTGCTCCCAAATCTGGAGAGCCAAAGGAGGCCCTCCAATAATGACACATCAGCAGCCAGAGACAGAATGAGCCTCATGATGGAGGTGCCCTCTGAAAAGGAGATTAAATAATTCAGTTTTAAAAAGCCACAGCTGCCTAGTTATGGTGGGGCAACTGCAACTGAGGACCACCTGCCATATTGGGTACAGGCAGGGGTGGAGTCGCTAGCAGACAAACACCACGAGGAGGTTGCCTTGTTTTACTGGCCCTGTTTTAGCACCTGTATGTAACTGTGAACTCAAAAAATCTAGTTAGTATGGGAAAGAGCCTTTAATGGATGGCTACTTGCTGGAAGGAAGCCATTCTGCCTTCAGTGTGACCTCTCCAAAAATGAAGGGGTTGGAATGGCGCCAGCAAAAATGCATGTTAACATGAAATTACATGTTTGTTTGCCTAAGCTCCTGTGCTTATTGGCCTCTGAAGGTCCTGTCTCTCATCTCCTGCTGAAATCCACATCCACATCCTTATCACATCCAGCTTAGCTATTCCATTGCTCTCCTGCCAGTCATCTTATCCACCACATTCATTATTTGAGATCATACAAAATTTTGCTTCCTAAATTCTAACTTGCTTCAAGTCTTGTTCACTTATAATCCTTGTGATTGCTGACCTGTATTTGCAAATGGTCCATCAATGTCTCAATTTAAAAATTTTCATTATGTTCAAATCCCTGATGACCTAACTACTTCCTAACATTTTTTAGCCTTATAAAAGCCTGAACATTTTGCTTTTCCAATTCTGGATTTCAGTGTAGAATCCAGTCCCTTCGCTCCATCACTGGTAACCATGGCTTTAGCTACATAGGTTACAAGATCTGGGATTACATTCCAACACCTCACCAATTCTCCACTTCCCTTTCCACTTTTAAACTCTCTTTAAATCATACTCCTTTCATCAATCTTTTACTTGTTTGCTTTAATATCTCTCTTTGATTTACTGTCAGTTTTTGTCAGATTACATTACATTACAGTACAGACTACATTCCTGTGAAAAGCATTGGACTACATTATACTACATTAAAGGCACTTTATAGACATTCGTTTTTTTCTCCCCAATATGTTAACTTACTAGCATATCATCTGGACTGACGACATACTACATAATAGGTAACTTTATACGATGTAGGCATGTGGGAGAAAAGGGAAGTTACCGGATTGAAAAGGGAATTAATTGTGTTCTCACAAGCAGAAGGCTGGTTACTAATAGATTCCCATAGGGATCAGTGTTGGCACTCCTGCTCTTCATAATATGCAATAATTGACTAGATGAAGGAGGAGATGTGGATAGTGTCTGCAATAATGTCACACATACAAGAGAATTGTGGCAATGTTAGGATGTCCAATGAGGGGACAAAAATAAATGGTAATTTAGCTGCAATGAGATGTTGTTGTTTGACATAGATAAACGAAATACCATCTGGGTAGATTTAAGGTCAAACACACAAATAGCATGAATAGAACAGAATAAAGTCTACAAATAATCACTTAGTAGTGCAGAACTCGAATATTGCTAAAAAGATGCATCTTGTCAAAGCTTTTCATCTTGTACTCAAGACATTTTGCAAGAACTCAAGTTCAACAGAAAAACAAACATTTATGTGTTATAACAGGACAGTGTTGATTGCAAAGGCTTTGCCATGGAGGATTCACTCATTTATAAGACCACAAGAAATAGGAGCACGTTCAGCCCCTTGACCTGTCTCGCTATTCAACAGGATCATGGCTGATCAGGCATTCTTCATGTCCACTTTCTTCTGTTTTCCCTATAACCCTTGATTCCCCCACTAATCAAGAATCTATCTCAGCTTTAAATACACACAAGGACTCCATCCACAGCTCTCTATAGCAAGGAATACCAGAGACACACAACCCTCACAGAAGAAATTGCTCCTCATCTCAGTCTTAAATTGGTACCCTCTTTAGTTTGAGACAATGCCCTCTGGTCCTAGATTCTCCTATGAGGGGAAACATACTCTCAGCATTTACCCTGCCAAGCCCCCTTAGATTAAGACATGTCTCAATGAGATCATCTTTCATTCTTCTCAATTCCAGTAAGGAGAGTCCCTGCCTGTTTGGCTTTGCTCACAAGAAAAACCCTCCATACCAGGGTTCATCCTTATGAACCTTGTCTGATCTGCTTCCAACTAAATTATATCTTTGTTTAAATAGGGGAACCAAAACTACTTTCAGTACTCCAGATGTGGTATCATCAGCACCTTGTACCGTTGCAATAAGGCTTCCCTACTCTTATACTCCAAACCCCTTGAAATACGGGCCAATATTCCATTAATCCTTCCCGACTACCTGCTACACCTGTGTACTAGCTTTCTGTTTTGTGCACAAGTACCCCCAAGTCCCTTAGTGTTGGAGCTTTCCTCCCTTAAAAATATGCTGTTCTTTTGTTATAACTTCCAAAATAAACAACTTCACCTTTTCCCATATTATATTGCATTTGCCTACATTTTGCCCACTTACTTAACCTATTATTATCTCTCTGCAAACGTCTGTATCCCTCTCACAACTTGCCTTTCCACCCATTTTTGTCACCTTCAAATCCTCCTACAGTACATTTACCACCTTCCTGATGCTTACTAACAATTAACAGCCAGGCTTTATTAAACCTCATAAAGGCAGGTTGACACTTTTGAAGCACACCACTTCGGCAGTTCATAACAAGAAAATTACTGATTGTATCCAGCCAGCCTATGCTTTCAAAACTCACAAGAGTGTAATATTTGATGTAATTTCACAATTGGATGACATTTGCTGTACAACCCTGAATTTGCAAACAATTTAGCGAACAACCAATTTAAGATTCTTAATCAGGCTTCCAGTGTGATGCATCTGGGAACACTGGAAGCCCTGCTGTTTGTGGACAGGAAAAACATGTACATACACTGCTCCTATATCAAATCACCAAACTAAATGTGAAAGTCATCTATCTACAATTTACTGCACAAGTTTGTGAAGATGCATGAGCATACCAGAAAGAGAAGAACAAAAGGAAATTTGAATCCCACAAATCTCTGCTGGTGAATTGTTTACACCGAATCCACATTCAAAGTGTAGCTGCATACATACAAAATATACTTACACTGTTGGTGTGGACTTTATTGTCACTATGATCTATGAACTTACTTTGATCACTTAGGGGATTGTGATGAATTATCCTGATATCTTTCTGCCCTAAAATGATCCAGAGTTTTTTTAACAAAAAAAGTTTGCTTCTCACAAAAGATTATGTGGCTGTAGGCATTACAAGGCCATGATAGTTTTTGGAATGATTGATTGGAATAGGTTTGATGGGCTAGGCAGCATCCCATCCCATTCCCCTCCTCCCATTCTTCTTTTCATATGCTTCTATTTCATTTTTTAATATGCGAATACAAATTGATTCCTTTCAGAGTCAACTGTGTTTTTCTCAATCTAGGCTGTGCTGATTATCACAACAGTGTCTTATTTGAAGAAGGGTTATATAGAATCACAGAAAGTAGGTGCAGGTGGCCACCATTTGGCCCTTTGAGCCTGTACCACCATTCAGTATGATCATGGTTGATCATGCAAGCTTAGTATCCTATTCCCACCCTTTCCCCATATCCCTTGATCCTTTGATCCCTTGAGCCGCAAGGGCCATGTCCAGCTCCCTCTTGAATATATCTAATGAACTGGCCTCAACAGCTTCCTGTGGGAGAGAATTCCACAGGTTCACAACTCTGAGTAAAGGAATTTTTCCTCATCTCAGTACTGAATGACTTAACCCTTATTTTTAGACTGTGACCTATCGATCTGAACTTCACCAACATCGGGAACATTTTTCCCCGCATCTAGCCTGTCCTGTCCCATCAGGATTTTGTATGTTTCAGCGAACATATTCCCCTAATTCTTCTAAATTCCAGCAAGTACAAGCCTAGTCAATCCAATCTTTCCTCATATGTCAGTCCGGTGAACCTTCGTTGGACTCCCTCAGTAGCAAGAATGTCCCTCCCCAGACTAGGAAGCCAAAACTGCACACAATACTCAAGGTGTAGCCTCACCAAGGCCGTGTATAAATGCAGCAAGACATCCTGACTCCGATACTCAAATCCTCTTGCTACGAAGGAGAGCATATATTAGCTTTCCTCACTATCTGTTGCACCTGCATGCCAGACTTCAGCAACTGCTGCACCCTGACATCAGGTCTTGTTGCACCTCTCTTTTTTGAAACTGCTACCGTTCAATAGTAATCTGCCTTCCTGTTTTTGCCAAAGTGGATAACCTCACATTTATCCACATCATATTGCATTTGCCAAGTATTTGCCCACGTAGCCTCTTAGCATCCTCATTACAGCACACACTTCCACTCAGCTTAGTATCATCTGCAAATTTGGAGACTGTGCATTCAATTCCTTCATCCAAATCATTAATGTATATTAATCATCACTGCTGGCTAATCCGAAAAGGACTCGTTTAACTCTCTGCTTCCTGTCTGCCAACCAGTTCTCCATCTATGTCAATACATTACCTCCGATACCATGAGCTTTAATTTTCCTTAGTAATCTCTTGTGTGGAACCTTGTCAAAAGCCTTTCGAAAGTCCATATACACATCTATTAATTCACCTGTCTCCACTCTAACAATCCTGAAAAAGTTCCAAAAGATTTGTCAAGCATGATTTCCCTTCAGTGAATCCATGCTGACTGGGACCGTTTCTGTCACCGCTTTCCAAATGCTCAGTTATTACATCCTTAATAATGTTCCCCACTACCAAGGTCAGGCTAACCAGCCTATAATTCTCCATTTTCTCTTTCCCTCCTTTTTTAAATAGCGGGGTTACATTAGCTACCCTCCAGTCCATTGGAACTCTTCCAGAGTCTATAGAATGCTGGAAAGTGATCCCCAGTGTGTCCACTATTTCTAGGGCCACTCTGGGATGCAGAGGACTTATCAGGTTTTAATCCCATCAATTTAACCAATACAATTTCCTGACTAATAAAAATTTCCCAACATGTTAACAATTAAAAGGAGAAACCCCACTTGTTGAAAAACTTGGTGCAGAGGCAAAAATAACAATGTACAAAATTGGTGGGTATGTCGTGTACACAAAAAGCAGGACAAATCCAACCTGACTACTGCCCCATCAGTAAAGCAAGAGAAGGTATCAGTGATAGGTTCATGATTGGTAAGGGAATGAAGGATTACAGGGAGAAGGCCAGAGAAGGGGTTTGAGAAACACATCAGGCATGACTGAATGGCAGAACAGACGTGACTGGCCAAAGGGCCTGATTCTGTTCTGATGTCTTATGGTTGCTTATGAAGGGGTGGTGGTATAGAGTCAGGGAACAGTGTCTTAGGTTAAGGGCGTGGCCACTTAGGATTCAGGAGAGGAGGAATTTCTTCACTCAGAGGAGAGAGAATCTTTGAAATATTCTGGTCCAGAGGGCTGTGGAGGTTCAGTTGTTGAGCATGTTCAACACCCCAATGGAAAGATTTCTACATATTAGAAACATTGAAGGATACAAGCATACTGCAAGAAAATGGTGTTTAAGTAGAAGATCAGTCTTTATCCCCCAACCGAATACAAAAAAGTACGGTTGGAATTTAACCAGGTAACTAGTTCACAGCAGTGTGTATCTCCCTCCATTTGCAGCAAGATCCCGGTGTCTGTTTACTGCATTAGCTATATCCGAGTGTGAAAAACCCTATCACTAAGAACACATCTATCCTCATTAATGAGTTAAGCCAGCTGGTCAATCAGTAATGTCCTGAGGTATTGCAAACAGCAGTACTGATTGCCAAGTCTGTCACAAAAGGCTGATCTTATGTCAATGATATAATGTGCCATCTTGGAACTACCTTGACCCAAAAAACATCTTGGTTACCTAACTGTGTCTCCATCTGAGGAAAATAATTGCTATTTAGACCTACTTTATTGGTGCTGAAAGAAAAAAAATGAAAATTTTAGTGGTTAGAAGCGTGCAGCTAAAAGGATGGAGACTTATGTAAACATTCCTCGATCTGGGATACTGTATTACAATATAGTAACAGCTTTCAATGAACAACTGATTTGACAAAACAACTCAACTTCACTCTTACTATCCAAGCTTACAAACTCAAGTATGTTACAACATGTATGTACTCAAAAACAATACTATTAAGCTTAAAGTTATTTGATTACTGGTGTCTACCTGCACATATTCACTGCCTCACGACTTGCTGCATTTCAAACTTGCAGACAAGTCACATCCCATTTAATTATGACCGAATTCGTGAATGATATTGATTTAACGATAGCGTGTAACCTTTTAACATACATACCAATAGCTCATTTAATCAGTTAATGATTATGGATTTAGAAACCACTGAAATAAACTTTAACAAGAATGATAACTTTGTAGTAAACGGTCACAAAGACAAGTCAACACATGGCATGCAAGGATCACAATATACATGCGCACATTCTTATATTAACTCAAATTACACAATACACAGTAGTTGTCTACAGACTCTTGATTGTCACATTTATCCTTTCCTCAGAGTTGAGACTTTTATGACATTAAATTTTAGTTTCTTGACTACAATAATGGTTTCAAATTACACCTTCTACAACTGAAAATTTAAGGTGAAGGTTCAACTGAAAGGGTGCATCAAGTATGAAAAGAAGTAAAACCTAAATTAATTAACCAATCATCAGGTAACATCATGATCGGGTTTTAAAAGTCTCTTATTGGCAAAACAAGGGAGATGGAGTCACAGAGCCGAGTCCCCGAGGTAGAACAGGCTGATACAAAAGCTGACAACTTCGATGGAGATGAACTGTTCAAATATAATGGAAGTGCAATGAGAAACATGGTTACTATGCCAACAGCAATTAAAACATTACTTTATTTGGTCCAGTCATGAAATGGAGTGAATATGTGACAGTTGGGAACAGATACAAAGCTGTGAACCCAGTATTATTAGATTGAGTTTATGAACACAATGAAACAATTCAGAATAAGGTACTTAACTGAAGAAAAGTAATTAAAATAACATTAAAAAGATACTTTATTCAGATTAAATGTAAGGTAAACTTGCAAATAGAATAAGGAAGGAGAACAGTTCAAATTTAATATTGGTCAGAAATCAAATAAATCTTCCAAAATTTAGCAGATTACATCACGTTTGAAACTATAAAAAAAAATTATCAGTAATTAGAACTTGAATAGAAAATGCGAAACATTAAAGTTAGGATCCATACTTCCAGAGCAGAACCACAAAAAGGAAAAAAAAAGAAAAACTTAACAAATGAAAATGCTTTCTATAAGCATGTCAGTAATACTGGTATTGCCAAAGTCTGAGAAGGACCATAAACAAGAGGCAAGTTGAACTGGCAAGTGAATAGCAGAGTTGTGAAATAAGCCTTTTGGGTCCATTTGCACAAAAGAGCTGGATATTGAGATTGTAGGAACAGTAGTAGTGGGTACAGTATGGTTGATGGATGCCATTATTGAATAAAAATGGTACGAAAATTACTCAAAGCTAAAGTAGATCAAACACAGACTTTTGAAAAGCAGGTCATAGAAACCTTCAAAGAAAGAATATAGAAATCACCAGAGGAAATAATCGTGGTATACATGGATCTTCAAAAGCCATTTGAAAAGTTTTCCCTAAAAAAAAACTTACAGCAAAGATAACGGCTCAGAAATTATAGGAAATGCTGTTATCAGGATACAGAAATGGTTAGAGGACAGAAAGCAAATATAGCAGTTGTAAACAGCTTCACACTGAAAAGAGGAAATTCCACAAGATTGTATCAGAGATAAAAGGTACTGCAGATGCTGGAGAATCCGAGATAACAAGCATGGGGCTGGATGAGCACAGCAGGTCAAGCAGCATCATAGGAGCAGGAAAACT
>JAHRHZ010000098.1:38298247-38308431 GCA_024137785.1 Ginglymostoma cirratum
TTAGGCCCGAAACGTCGAGTTTTCCTGCTCCTATGATGCTGCTTGACCTGCTGTGCTCATCCAGCCCCATGCTTGTTATCTCTATTCCACAAGATTGTGTCTGTTGGAGCTGCTCTCAATCATGACAATTATAATGATTTGGAATTAGTTATTGAAGAATGGCATCAAAATTCACAAATAGTGAAAATGACTACAAGCAAGTTGAGATGAGCAAACTGGTTCTGTAGATGCAGTATAAAGTGAAAAATTGTGAAGAATACAGTTTGGAAGATTGATGTGGGAAAAATGCAATTTATTTTAAAAGGGTGGAGCAGAAGTTGAGTGATCTTTGTGTATTAATGCATGGGTTTTAAAAAGGAGACAATAAGTAGATCATGCTGTTAAAAAAAATACAAAAACAAAAATATTTAACTCATAAAAAGGCCTTAATTAGGCTGTGTTTGAAGTGCTCTTTAAGGGTTCTGGGTAACCTGTTGAAGAAAGGAGTAATAGATTTCCCATGAAATCACACAGAATTGCAGTGGGGGTGTGCGTGTGCTGAACATGAAGTGATGAGTTTAACATTATGAAGGGTTATGATAGGATAAAGAATGAAAGGTTACTTCCATTGGATAGTGAGGCATCATAAATTCAAGAAACAAAATATGCATTAAAAGGAAGATTTGAGAATAACTCTTTACAGAGAGACAAGTTAGTTTTGAAATTCTCTTTCAAATATATTCAAACAGCATTCAAAATTATTTTGAGAGCATTAGATTGTCAGTTGGAAATAAATTGTACTAGAGGGCAGCAAGCAGAGGTGGCTCATGTGAAGAGGCCAAGTTCTACGCTAATGCATGCTACGATTCTGTAAATATTCAATAAATTTATTCAGCAGTCTTGCCAATTTCACGCAAAATTCCCATGAATTGATAACATTTCATTCTTCATCTAACATGTTGGTAAAACTCATTTTGTGCAATTTACCACTGATGGCATAGTGTAAAATCCTCAGATTTCTTACTTGAACTCAAAACCATAGAAGAGGGAAAAAACCCCCCGCTATCTACAAATTTAAACTATACTGACAAAATGACATTGCACTTTGAGCTGAAAATGAAATGGGCTGACATAACATGATCTGATTAGACGAAAATCCATTTATGTCTAGAATAAGGCTACAAATGTGTTCAGTGCGTGGAAAGAGCATCAAGCAACCAGAAGCTTTTCTGCAAACAATATCTTCAAGTATGAATCAAAATGGATTCTAATTAGATCAATTATGGAAGCCATGGTAGGACACAATTCAATTCAAATGGCAGCCTTTCCTTAGTCTTTTCCCAGGTTTCTTTAAAGCCTGCAATGTAATTTAAACCTAAACACTTTCACTAACAAACCGACAAGAGAAAAAGTTTCAACATGGAGAAGGGATTCCAGTGAAGGAGTTTAAATAGACACTGATGTGAAAAGCCATGTGAAACTGCAAATTACATCCGAAAACATCTGGTTCCTTGATTGCTTATATTCAAACATGACTAGTCCAGACACTGCTCACTCTACTCTCTCAAACAGTTACCTCTCTGATCTGTCAAGTTAGTTGGCAGTTCCTGATGTATCTAATATAGGTTTGCACATCTGTACAAAAAAGGGGCTCAGTTGCTTTGTCCAGAGGGAGGTCCTAATGGATACTCAGACAGATTTCGTCAGCTTAGTATTGACTTTTTGTCAACTCGGATTTCCAAAGCAGGTCTTTCGACAAAGGATCAAAGCTAGGTTTTAAACTTTTTAAAATAGTGACATTACATGAAACAGGAATCACAGAGTACATTGGTTCCTATTGGTCAAGAATTGCCTTCTAGTTTCTTTAAAAACAAAATCAATTTGAAGAAGAAATGTTACTCTCAACATGCACATTACTGTGAATGCGCTGAACAATCAATTACGCCATACATCGGAATACTCTGAACTGACGCATGGGAGCCAAGCCTGCTGAAGGCTCACAGCCTGCCCCATGCCATACTGACACCGTATGGCAAGTCTGATACAGTGCTGCCCAGTCAGATGAGATGTCAAACTGAAGCGATCTGCCCTCTCAGCTGAATGTTAAAGACTCCATTCTATTATTTTGAAGAAAAGTAGGGGAGTTATTCTTAGTTGCTTGTCAATACTTATGCCTCAACTAATACAGATCACCTTACCATTATCGGATTGCTGGACCTTGTGTGCAAACTGGAAGCTATTTCCACACTTCCAGTCGCTTAATTAATTGCGATACACTTTAAGATGTTTTGCTGCTTCCAAAATTTCCATTTCAAAGCCGGTCTTTCTTTGGTACATACTTCACTGGCATGTTGGTGTAGGTTCCGTTCACAAGTTGGACTTGGAGGCTAGTGTTAACAAAGATGATACTTCCAAACAGCAATGCTTATTAAAGGAATTCAGATTACTCCAAGATGGTGATTTGTGGCATGCATCTACTATAGCTGATCTTTACCACACATTATAGTCCTTGGACTTTGTAAGATGAAAATTACCTTAATTCAAGGTAAAATGGAATCAAGGTAAAGATAACGAGACCACAGACCTAGGGCTGCTCTCTCATTAGGGAGAGATAACTGGTGGTGAGTTTAACCTCAGAGTCACCACGCCTCATCTGAGAAGTGAGGTCGGGAAGGGAAGACCTTCAGGGTAAATTCAGCTGGTACAGGAATTGAACCCACACTACTGTTGGTATTGCTCTGCAGTGCAGACCAACTGTCCAGGCACCTGAGCTGACTGCGCTCCTTAAAACAGTGGCGACGGCCTTTGACCGAATACGAAGACCTTGAAGGGATAAGTCCAACAGACCTGACTGTCACAGGGACAAGACCTAGGTACAAACTTACTGTATGCAATTTGTAAGTTTTAACACCCGGACACAATACAGAATGCAGTTGTGCCCGTAACTAATACAATTAAAGACTTTGAGACAGTCAGGTTGGAGACCAAAAGCAGTGCTGTGATGAAAGGCAGCCTGCTTTCAGGTTAACCACCAAATGGAAGGCAGGTCTAGACACAATCCTTGCTCGAAGAAACAAGAGCTGTGAAGCGTTAATAAGACGACCATTTGGCCCATGGAGCTTGTTCCGGCATTTGGTCATGGCTGGTATGCTAATCAAACCCATTCTCCTGCCTTCTCCCTGTAACCCTTGATCCCTTTACTAATCGAGAACTCATCCAGCCCTGCCTTAAAGAAACTTAATGACTTGGCCTCTTGTCCCCTATGGCAACAAGTTATACAGATTCACCTCCCTCTAGCTGAAGAAATTCCTCCTTGTCTCTGTTGTAAAGGGTTGCTCCTTCACTCTGATGTTGTGCCATCAGGTATTAATCTCTTCTACAAGCAGAAACATCATCTCCACTTTAGCAGGCTGCTCAGTATTCTACAAGTTTCAATGTAATCCCCTCTCATCCTTCTAAACCATAAGTACAGACCCAGAGTCCTCAATTTCTCCTCATATGAGAAGCCCTTCATTCCCAGGATCATTCTTGTGAACCTGCTCCGGACCCTTCCAATGCCAGCACAGTCTTCATTAGATACAGGGCCCAAAACCACTCAACGTTCCAAATGCAGTTTGACTGGAGCATTATACAACCTCAGCAGGACATCTCTGCTGTTGTATTCTAGTCCCCCTGAAATAAATGCTATAACATTGCATTTGTCTTTCTAACGGCCAACTGAAATTGTATGTTAACCTTAAGAGAATCCTGAACAAGGACCCCCAAGTCCCTTTGTACTTTAGACTTTTGATGACTTTCCCCATTTAGAAAGTAGTCTACGCTTCTATTCTTCCTACCAAAGTGCATAACTTCACACTTTCCCATATTGCATTCCATCTGCCACTTCTTTGCTCACTCTCTTAACCTGTTCAAGGACTTCTCCCCACTTAGAACATAACGTAAGAACATGAGAACTAGGAGCAGGAGTAGGCCGTCCGGCCCTTCGAGCCTGCTCCGCCATTCAATAAGATCATGGCTGATCTTTTTGCGGACTCAGATCCACTTACTTGCGCTCTCACCGTATCCCTTAATTCCTGTATTGTTCAAGAAAAACTTCTTGGACACTACCCATCCTTCCACCGATCTTTCTGTCACCGGCAAACGGCAATAATAACTTCATCATCCTTCGTTAATGTGCAATCTGAATAGTTGTGGTTCCAAAACTTACCCCTGCAAAACTCCACTAGTCACTAGCTGCAATCCTGAAAAAGGCCACTTTATCTACGCTCTCCGCCTTCTGTCAGTCAACAATCCTCTATCCTTGTCAGTACACTGCCCTAATACATTGGGCTCGTCTTATTTAGCAGCCTCCTGTGTTGCACCATGTCAAAAGCCTTTTGGAAATCCAAACTGATCACGCCCACTGGCTCTCCTTTGGCTGAATTGCTTGTTACCTCCTCAAAAGAATTCTAATGGGTTTATCAGGATGACCTCACCTTAATGAAGCCGTGCTAACTCAGCCTTACTTCACCATGCACTTCCAAGTATTCCACAATCTCATCCTTAATAACGAACTCTAAAATCTTTTAAAGGCTCATGGTCAGACTAACTGGCTTATAAGCTCCCATCTTTAGCCTCCTTTCCTTTTTAAACAGCAGCGTTATATTACCCATTTTCCAGTTCTCAGGACCACCTCTGGCTCCAGTGATTCTTGAAAGATCATCAATGCCTCCACAATCTCCTTAGTTATGTCCTTCAGAATCCTGGAGTTAGTCCAACTGGTCAGTGTTATTAGACCTTTCAGATTCGCCAGCACTTTCTCCTTAGTGATGGCCACTATATTCACCTCTGCCCCCGACTCTCGAAGCTCTGGTTTGCTGCTGGTATCTTCTACCATGAAGACTTATCATACAATTACCAGAGAATATCTTGCCCAAATGGGATTTCCATTCAATTTAACTTAAAAAGGTTGAATGGAGGGGACTTGGTTTAAACGATTCATCTTAGTGAAGCAGGAAGGAGATATCCAGAGAGCTGGAAGGAGCTTTGGGCTTTCAACTCAAGAATACACGTCTATAGAGACTACAGAGCAATAAATAAATTTACTGGAGGTGTTAAGAACTTTCTAGGTAATCACCAACTTAGAATAACTCTCAAATTGCTTACAGCAAGTCTCCAGACAGATTTTACTTTGTTTCAGTAAAAACTATTTAAAACCTGAAATCACATCAGATGATCCTTTGTGGAGGTCACACAAAGATCCGTTCACTTTATGGCTAATGACAAAATAGTATGCAACCTTTCTTTATCTGGGAGTTATTCTTCAAAGGCAGTAACCACTCCATAAACAGACACTGTTTAACAATAGGTTACTCTGCTGGGAAATAAGGTAAACATAGGTTTTATTGCCCATTGCTGACAAGAAGTTGGTCAATTTTTCTAACACAGTTCAGCCTGTCCAATGAAATGGAGAATGGCTTGTTTGCAGTTTACATGGCTGTCGAATGGCAATAAAAATCCTGTGAGCTTCCAATCAACACTATATTGATTTGTCCTTTGTGAATAGACCCAATCATACAAACTGTCCTGCTCTGAACAGCATTTGTCTTCTTCTTGCTGGGGTTCAATTCCATAGCTGAAACCACTCTTCAGTTATCACATACAAATAATTATTCTTGAATTGTAAGTCTAGATAGTGAGCACTGGTTGTCTTTTTAAACACAAGACAAACTATAGTTAAGCCTACCCTGCCCTCTGGGCACAAGACACAAGCAATGCCAACAGCAGATGCTAGACAAATACTTAAGAATGGGTATTCTAACACTATTGAGGCGGTTACAAGCTAATTTATTAAAGACGAGACTGAACAGAGAATCCTAGCCTGCATGGTTCAAATGTTCAGTCCCCCAATTAGAACAGTGACTGGAAACACTCCATCTAGCTGCTCTAATAGGGAAATGTTATGCACCATTCTCTTCTGAACCAAATCGTTACAGCTGATGTTTTGGGTCCAGTGACTCTTCTTCAGAATACATTGTAGATAAGAAAGTATTGATATATAAATATATACCAGGATACATATGTAGATGAATCTTAAACTGCCCTCTGAACAATAAATGGTACCCCAGCTAGTGACAGCTACATCCCATGAATGAATTAAAAAAAGTCAATATCAAGTTCAATAATTTTAGGGCCTGAGCATCTTCTCCCATGTCCTTAACCCAACCCTACAGACCAGGCCTTGTCATCAGATGGGCTGCCACTGCAACCATCCCATTCATTCCAACTAGCAGCTACTGATTCACCAGGCTGACCGTTACCCATTCTATTGTCTGTCCAATGGTTGTTCTCTATCTCTGGGCTTCACCCCCCAACTATTGTTTACTCCGTTCTCCCTCTCCTCCAACCCTATCTTTAACATAAACCTTTTCCTAGCTCCAACCAGTTCTGAAGGGGGGTGGTGGTGGTGGGGGGTGGCGTGGTGTTGGGGGTCAGGTCACTGGGCCCAACATGTTAGGGCGGCATGGTGACTCAGTGGTTAGCACTGCTGCCTCACAGTGCCAGGGACTCGGGTTCGATTCCACCCTCGGGCAACTGTCTGTGTGGAGTTTGCACATTCTCCCCATGTCTGCGTGGGTTTCCTCCAGGTGCTCTGGTTTCCTCCCACAGTCCAAAGATGTGCAGGTTAGGTGAATCGGCCATGCTAAATTGCCCGTAGTGTTGAGGGGTGTGTAGCTTAGGTGGGTTATAGGGGGATGGGTCTGGGTGGGATGCTCCAAGGGTTGGTGTGGACTTGTTGGGCCAAAGGGCCTGTTTCCACACTGTAGGGATTCTATGATGTTAACTCTCTCTCCATAAATGCTGTCAGACCTGCTGAGTTTTCCCTGCAGTTTCTGTTTTTGTTTTTGATTTCCAGCACCCAGTATTTTTTTCTAAAATCATTCAGAGTCTGTGTCTAGCCGACCATCACACCTAGATAATTCCATATTGTGAAGTGCATTCTAATTCAAATCTGTCACGATCCTATTTGGAAGGAGTGCACTGGTAATCAAGTCCCAGTATTCCATGAGCTATCACGAATAACTACGTAAATAACCAAACGAATCACTAAAAGGCTAATTTGCCAGACTTTGACTGCTATCTAGGTCAAAATAAATTCACACTAGGTTTCACCAATAAACAAACAAAAACCTTGATTCTAAACAAACCTATCTTTCAACAAGTAGCAAAATAGATCATTCGCTACTACAATGCAAATTTAAAATATATCCCATTTAAGTATAAATATATCCCCTTTCCTTCACAAATAGGTCAAACAAAACAGACAACTCCACAGAAATACAATGAAATACACAGGCAAATCACAACGGTGGAAGGAGACGACTTTCTCAGTTTTTGGCAATACAGCAACAATAGAAAAGCCTCAATTCGGTAATTGGTCAGTTGGACCTTGGTCTTTCTTTGAGTTACAAGTTCTTCTTTTCATAATCTGAATGTTGGTTTCTTCCCCTATTCTGGATGACGACCTGATAGCCCCATCTTTGCTTGCAGTTTTTATTTGAGGTCAGTGAGAAACTGCAACTTAAAAATCCAAAAGACTGTCGCTAGGCAACTTTTAACCAAAGGCATCTGGTGCCAGTTTCTCTCATAAAAGTACAAAATCTAGCTTCTCCAAAAGTTGATGACCGTGTGTAATCAATAACTAAACAACACAGTCCCACTTTTGATCTTTGAGTTGTAAAAACAAATAAGACCGCTTTGTGGAACACCTATGCTCGGTTCGCGACAAACAACTGCACCTCCCAGTCGCGAACCACTTCAACTCCCCCTCCCACTCCTTGGACGACATGTCCATCCTGGGCCTCCTGCAGTGCCACAGTGATGCCACCCGAAGGCTGCAGGAACAGCACCTCATATTTTGCTTGGGAACCCTGCAGCCCAATGGTATCAATGTGGATTTCACAAGCTTCAAAATCTCCCGCCCCCGACCACTTCACATAACCAGCCCAGCTCATCCCCGCCTCCCAACTATCCACTCCTCCCACCACAACCCCCACCTCCTACCCGCCTCCTTGACCTGTCCGTCTTCCCTGGACTGACCAATCCCCACCCTAACTCCCCACCTACACTCACCTTTACTGGCTCCATCCCCACCTCCTTGACCTGTTCATCTCCTTTCCACCTACCTGCTCCTTTATCCATCTTCCATCCGCCTCCCCCTCCCTCCCTATTTATTTCAGAATCCCCTTCCCCTCCCCCATTTCTGAAGAAGGGTCCAGACCCGAAACGTCAGCTTTCCTGCTCCTCTGATGCTGCTTGGCCTGCTGTGGTCATCCAGCTCTACACCTTGTCATCTCAGATTCTCCAGCATCTGCAGTTCCTACTATCTATAAAACAAATCTGCTCTTTACAATTCCAAAAGGCAAGCTACGAGATGCAATGGGAATGGTTACTACATAGGATAACACCTCATGATACAAAAGCAAAATAGCATGGATGATGGAAATCCAAATGAAAACAAAAATACCTGGAAATGCTCAGTAGGTTAGGCAGTATTGATGGAGAGGAACATGTTTCAGGTCTGTGTCATTTCACCAGAATAGCTATAGAATGCTGTGGTACAATGGGATCTGACCGTCCTCACAAATGAATCCCAAGAAGTTAGCGTGTCAGTAGAACCAACTATTTTTAGGAAGGTAGAAGAAATAATTGCAAGGAGAATTGAGCATTGAATATATTGATGAATTCAACAGGCTCTGGTTTATAGAGAGATTAAAAGCTATGGAGGCAGGGGCAGGCAGGAAAGAGGAGTTCAGATCATAATCAAATCAGCAATAATGCTTACAGAATGATTGAGTATTCTCAAGGAGCTGACTGATCTACTCTTGCTCTTGTTACATTCATCTGTTGGGGCTGAGTCTATGCCAGAAACAGAGATCAAGATCAATCCTCTCCCTGTATAGGCATGTAGTTGGGCAACTGATATGGCAAGATATATACTTAAATAGTTTGTCACAGTGAATGAATAAATAAATATATAGCGCAACTTGGAATATTTGGTAAGACTGCATTCTTTCCTTCCTTTCACTCAATTTTCTTGTTACTGTGCTCTTTTAAAGGCAGTGGCTCATACAGGCTAATGCTTCCACAGGTGTTAGCTGCCATCCAGTACCATGCTCAAAATGTAAATTCCTATTGCTTGAGCCGGAAAATGAATTTTTAGCCATTGAATAATGAAGGACCTTACAAACACATATATTTATATGCATATGCATGGTTAAGAAGGCATACGGCATGCTTTCATTCATCGGACGGGGTATTGAGTACAAGAGTTGGCAGGTCATGTTGCAGTTGTATAGGACTTTGGTTCGACCACATTTGGAATACTGCGTACAGTTCTGGTCGCCACATTACCAAAAGGATGTGGCTGCTTTGGAGAGGGTGCAGAGGAGGTTCACCAGGATGTTGCCTGGTATGGGGGGGCGCTAGCTATGAAGGGGGGGGGGGTCGAGTAGATTAGGATTATTTACATTAGAAAGACGGAGGTTGAGGGGGGACCTGATTGAGGTCTACAAAATCATGAGAGGTATAGACAGGGTGGATAGCAAGAAGCTTTTTCCCCAGAGTAGGGTACTCAATTACTAGGGGTCACGATTTCAAGGTGAGAGGGGAAAAGTTTAAGGTAGATATGCATGGAAAGTTCTTTAAGCAGAAGGTTGTGGGTGCCCGGAACACGTTGCCAGCAGAGGTGGTAGAGGCAGGCACGAAAGTGTCATTTAAGATGTATCTAGACAGATACATGAATGGGCAGAGAGCGGAGGGATACAGCTCCTTGGAAAATAGGCGACAGGTTTAGATAGAGGATCTGGATTGGCGCAGGCTTGGAGGGCTGAAGGGCCTGTTCCTGTGCCGTAATTTTCTTTGTTCATATTATGAACATGACAATAACTAGGGAAACAGTTTTAAAAAAAATTGGAACTAAGAATCAGAGATAATAGGTACTGCAGATGCTGGAGAATCCGAGATAACAAGGTGTGGAGCTGGATGAACACAGCAGGCCAAGCAGCATCACAGGAGCAGGAAAGCTTGACGTTTCGGGCCTAGACCCTTCATTTCTGAAACGTCAAGCTTTCCTGCTCCTATGATGCTGCTTGGCCTGCTGTGTTCATCCAGCTCCACACCTTGTTATCTCGGATTCTCCAGCATCTGCAGTACCTATTATCTCT